>BJFM01002094.1:143076-180914 GCA_016586285.1 Arothron firmamentum | reverse complement strand
TCTCTCTCTCTCTCTCTCTCTCTCTCTCTCTCTCTAGCTCTCTCTCCCTCTCACACACTCACACACAATAATATTGTGAATTCTAATTTATTTCTTGACACAAACTTGTGTTATTTCGCAGAACACCCACATTGATATGTCACCCCGGTGATACTATTGAAATTACCACTAACTGACACTAGGAGAGTTTTATGTGACTTAAATATGAATTTAATAGTAATTTAACGATCACCGTCATACTCTTGATGGTAACGAGCTTCTCCATCAGGCACAAACATCAGGGTTTAAGCATTACAACAGAAAATGAGTAAATGCTACATATTGTTTTATTCATTTTAATGGGGAAACTAACTTTTGAACTGAGTCATTCTCAGATCCTGGTGTGCACTCATCATCCTGTATATATTCCAAAGCTCTTTCAAAGCTCTTGAGGTTAGAGAATTAATCCTGGCTTTCACCTGGTGTTAATGTGTGATTTGAATTTATTTGCTGAAAGGCTTGGAGATTTGTGTGGAACGTCAGCAGAGAGTTCCAGAATCATTCACCCAAGACATGTACACACGGCTGCTTCGATGATAATACAGTGTAAATCGTCCCTGCTCACAGGGCTGCGTAAATGGCGTCAAATGTTAAACAACGCTGAAAGACAAACAGGCCGTACGGGCTTTTTAAGGACGGTTTGAACAAGCCTGATCCATCATCCACTGTTTTTTTTCATACATGCATTCCCTTGTAAATTTGAGCGGCATTTCTGTGTTTGAAATGGAAATAAATGTGTAGTTGCACAGAGGACAACTACTTCCATTATTGAAAGATGTAAACAGCAAAATAATCAACATAACCGCTGCTTTCAACGCAAGGGCATTAAAGGTATAAAGATCAACTGCTCAAATATATTCAGCCTGAATTTTGTCTGTCTGCCACCCAGTCTAGCCCTTCTCTGACATTTAACTTCAGCAATGCCTTTTCACCCAGTGAAGTGTTACTCACTCTTTCTTGGAACATTTGTGTATTTGTACATGAAATGGATCAGCTGAACTGCTAAAAGAACATCATCCAGGACATCAACCAGAGTCCTCGTCATCCTCAGAGCCAATAATAATAATACCTTTCTTTTCCACTCAGGTAATCCTGTGTATCTAAAGGAGTGGCTAGTGACTTTAAGTCTCTGCACAGGCTGTGTTAGGCTAATTCCAGACTGCAGCGAAATGCAGAAGCTTAAGTTGATTAGAATAACACTAACCTGGATAGTTGGGGGTTATTGTATTTTCCTGCCTCTCCCCTAATAGTGTGTAGTCATAAAGAAAAAATGAAAGCCTGAGATGGTCCTATTAAGTCTCGTGGCCAATGATCCCACTAGCACTCACATGCTAATTAAGCACTCTATCATTTGAACTCCTTCTCCCCGCTACTGTTTGCACATTATTGTGAAAGAAACATTCCGTTGATCTCAAATTTTTCTGGCGGTATTTGTTGGTGGGCGGTTACTGCGAGGACAGCATGGAGACGGTAGGGTTGTTGCAAGGTGATGGACTGCTAATCCATTCTGCTCAGCATGCGTGGGCTGCAGTACTTTTCGACCTGCCATATTTATGCATTAAAAAGCTTCCCTGTCCATGCTAAAAAAAAAATAAAAAAGAATACACCTCCAATACTCAACTTATTGTGAGCTAACAATTGGCTTCATCTCCTCAAAACTCAATGTCATCTCTGTCTACCTGCTATCTGTTGGATCTAGAATAATCTGATTCCAATCCTTCATTACTTTTGTCATATCCTCTCACTGTCTCCTATTTTTCCTCTTTTTTTCAAAATTTGAAACTTATTCTTATTCCACTTGAAATTAGTAGTAGGGAGACATGTTTTAAGCAGTACACAACTTCTTTAAGTTGTATTGGATTTGGCTGCAGGCTTGTTTATCTCTGAAACTAGATAAATATGAAACTTCTCACCCCTTCTTCACTAACATAAGTGAACTGAGATCATCAGACCAGCTCCTGTTAGTAAGAGCTATAGCAAACAGAAGTGGTGTTAAATGGAACACATCGAGCAGAAAGATGCAACAAATATTGCCAAATTATCTGACTTACCTAAAAGTGCCAAAATTCCTATGGTAAGGGCTGGGTATATGGAAATAACACTATTAAAAACCTGGTGATGATCCTTCCCTCGTAGACGTCACCATCTCCATCTCGCCACTCATCCCTGCCCTGATCTGCTCTTTAAGGGTTGCTGAAGTGGATCCCAACATGTCCTGTCAAGCAGAGAAAGAGACCTGACAGGAACAGGGGGAAAAAACAGTAAAAACATTCACACCTGCCAAGGGCACTGTATGACTTCCTGCTCACCTGGCTGTGGACTACAGAGGGAAAAACCCACCAGCAATAAAGTGAAGAGGGGAAAAAAGCTATCTGAAATGTATAGCTGTGTCCTCTCTAACTCCTCGGATGGCTTTGTTGCATGTTGTTGTACCTCACTGCTACCCATCACCACTGAATCATGCTCTGAGGTAGCCCTCTGGTGTACTTTAATTCATTTCAGATCACTGGAGTGCTGAAACCTAGGATTCGTGCAATGGTCTGGATTTGGAAGAATATTACCTGAACCTGAATCTGTCTGTGCCAGTAAAACAGAGTTCTACTTTACTGAAAAGGAAATCATCATTTCCCAAGTCTAGCAGGTGAGCTTCATCTCAATGTGCAAAACATGAGATAAATAACCTCAATCAAATATTTAATCCCATCATGTTAGTCTCGTGATGGCTCTTTTTCTGTGCTTCCAGACAGAAATCTGACAGATTCTTTTAAGCTGAGCCTAAAGTCATCAATATCCCGGAGAGATGGCACTGCTCGTGAGCATCTTCCCGAAAGTTACATGCTTAAACCGATATGCCAGACTATGAATTTTAGCTTTACACTGCTGGCAAATGCATCATTGATGATGAGGCTGAGTGAGATTTGCCCAGGCTGCACACAGCCAAGACTGGAGCAGATTCCAGCACATCTGTCACAGCCCTGATCACTATTTCATCTGTGAAAACACTTCCCTGTGCAGGAAAAAAGAGATTCCCAGTCCCCAGCCACTGTGTGCACTTGATTAATAGAACACACACCTCTGAATATCATCCATATTTAAGCAGCTCTAATTAAGGGGTGCCACAAGGTGTACCACCAGTGAGTGAGGTGATATTTCTTAATGGATTTATCTATATCCTCAAAGGTTGACCTGTCATTAAACCTGGACTGGTGAGAAAAGGTTGAAACCGGTGATGCAGCCAGTGGGCTTCTTCTCCCACCGCACTCACTTCAGTTGTAACCAACAGGGAAATGTACTGAGAAACCTTTGCGTGTGTGTGTGTGTGTGTGTGTGTGTGTGTGTGTGTGTGTGTGTGTGTGTGTGTGTGTGTGTGTGTGTGTGTGTGTGTGTGTGTGTGTGTGTTTTCCTTTTCCACAGCCTCAGTTGGAGTGCCACACAAACTTTGTCCTTGTTATCATTCGACCCTCCTTGTTTAAACACCAGCGGACAGACAGTCTGCCAGAAACCATTCCTATGGCAACCAGGCATTCCCCTTGATTGTGTCTGCCTTTCATTTTCGTGTCACACACATCTTTTTGGGGCCAAAATTGCACGTGTGATTTTTTGGAGACACCCAGACACATAGGTGTGCATGTTCACAGGCGCTGAAGTCAGAGTTCATTTGGAGTTTTTTTTCATTTGATTTAGGCGAAGCTACAAATTATTCAAATTGAAACGCCAGTTACATGTAGCGCACACCTGCAACTGCGTATTTACGACAGCAGTTTTGTACCAGCAACTTTTTTTCTGTGAATTTTGAGTGAAACGCCTCATGTATCTTTCAGTGCATGCCAGTTGGTGTCAGTGCAATAGATGGAAACAGTTCATAGTCAAATGTTGCTGCTCGTTCCAGTTCTGGTTTGTCTCCCTGTAGGAACTGTGAAAAGCAGAAGACAAAAACTGGTACAAGGTTGAGCAGAGAGAGAGAGAGAGAGAGAGAGAGAGAGAGAGAGAGAGAGAGAGAGAGATGGCATTCTGCCTCAGCCCAGCAAAATATCAGACAGTTTTACATAATATTGAGAGAAGACCTGATTGTCACCGAGTTGTTTGAAAACTGCATTAATGAACATTCCAGAAATAATCAGCCTGAACCTAAATAAAATGTTTTCCAAATTTAGCATAACAAACTGAACATGTGTGTGTTTGTGCTTGTGTGTGTGTGTGTGTGTGTGTGTGTGTGTGTGTGTGTGTGTGTGTGTGTGTGTTCATCTTCTCCAGCACCTGCTTTCATTTTGGGTCCTTTAACGCAGAGAAGAGGGAGGGACGCTTCCCGCAGGTCCTGCTGCCTTTGCTGGCAGAACTTACGTAACCGTTACCTCCGCCCTCAGCTGCATGTGTGGTGCGCGCTGAATAAACCAGAATGCAAACAACGCTCCAAAAGGTAAAAATAATTCCACCGTCCGGTCAGAGCGAGAACAGAGCACAGGCAGCGTGTTCGCCCAGACTGGCTGTTTATTAAATTATTCCGACAGGGATTATGCAACATGTCCCGACGACTTACACACTCTTTCATGCGCGTTTGCGTGTTTGATGACCGCCATTCGTCTTGGACGTATTAATTCCAGGCATGCTGGTTGTCCTATAGTGACAGACAGGGGGTCAAACCAAAGGCAAATGGATGTGTGATGGGAGAGAGGGAGAGAGTGTCAGGGCAATAAACACAGCGGCTGTTTATTCATCATGCCTCAGAGCCAGCTGATGAGGGCTATCCAGTCCCTTCAGCTCTGGCTTTTCATCAGACCATCTGGCATTTGCAGCACATAGTCGGCTTAGCCACTTTAACTGACCCCCCCCCAACCCCCCCCACCACCACCACCACCACCACCACCACACACACTTTACCTTTTTGCATGGTGACATTCTTCCAGATCGAGGTGGACACAGCAGGCAAGCAAAAAAAAAGAGAGAGAGGGAGAAAGCTGCAGGGATGAAAGGGTGTTACACAATGGAGGAGAGGAACGATGGACACGGCGTGTAAGAAACGGAAGACATGAGCAGAGTGGGAGAAGGAAGTAAGTTAGTAAACTTTATTTATATAGCACTTTTCACAGACAGCGGTCACAAAGCGCTTCCTATGTCCCCGGTGTCTGCAGCCAGGGCTGTGCGGATGATTGCAAATCTGTGCTGCTCTCGGTGACACCAGGATTACCGTGCCGGGCCTAATCTATGTGTGCAACATCTGCCTCTGATGACACCAATCCAGACACACTTCTACCATTGTAAGGACTTTTATAGACACAATGCATTCACCAGCTCCTTACCCCACCCGCAACCATCACAACTAAACCCTTTACCCCGACCTTCAAACCAGGTCGTAAGCCTCAAACAGCCCTTTCAAGATATGTGGACCAGCCAAAATGTCAAATTGCTTGTAAAAGTTGGTACTCAGTTCGTGGCATATACAAGAGAACACACACACACGCACGCACGCAGGCACGCACGCACACACACACACACACACACACACACACACACACACAGATGGTGTGCGGTCACACGTGTCACAGCCGTGTCTCCACCTTCCCATTATTCACTGATACTTTAATCTCTTGAGGATACTCAGGCCCAAATATGCTGAAACCTGGTAATGGTGGGCAGAAATTGAATGGCAATGGGAGTCATGCCCGTGCATGACAGAATGAATTCATATCAGAGAGGCGCCTCAGACTAGACGAAGCCATGCCCCAGCTCCCCCCATCCACCCACGCCCCCCAACTCATGTTTCAGATTATTACTCTGACAATCCTCTGGCATATGCCAGCAGAGCAGCTGCCTGTGACAGGCAACTGCTCTGCTGCGTACATCATGTCCTTTATTGGATTCATCGTTGGGATAAACGTGTGTAAATCTCTTGCACTCAACTGGCTCCATGTGAATTTGCCTCCAAATATCGGCTGTTTTTCTGCACAGAATATTTACCTGCCTAATAAACTGCACAAAGAGAGACTAACGTGAGCCTGAGGATCAAAGATGGGGTTTTTTTTACTTCCTGTGTATCTTTGCTTGAACACTGAGATGCTGATTTATGGAGTGAACGGCCTTCATGGTGGCTTCGGCGCACTCAGATCTTGGGCCTCAGCATTCAGGCTGGTATCTGCTTCAGGAACTGTGTGCCTGCTCCCTCAGGTTTGCTGAGATCTGTTTTCAGTGAAAAGGATGTGTGTTTTATACACCAGGCTTTGATCATCAGGGCTCTATCGCTGCGCTTGCCAGCAGAATAAGCATCTAGATTTGCTGAAGTTGCTGTAGCTTTTATAATTTTTTTTCTCCCATCAGGTTCTTACTGAAGCACGAGCGTGACGCGTCTTTGGTCGGAACCCTTATAGTAAATCTTGTGCATTAAATGCAAGCTCAGTGGTTACCAGGTTCTTCAGAGCTCTGGAGTTTTCAATTTGTCTATTTTATGTTTCATACCATTTGTGCCATTGTGTCACAGATGCATGATGCTGTCAAGCTTTCATTCAGCCGCAGCTATTGTTTCTACAGTCAAACTGCGCCTGCATGAGATCAAGCATGAGTGTGTGTCTGTGTGTCTCCAATCTAGTTCGCCTCTCAACCCATCTCCTGGTCAGCCGGCTTTGAGGTCGACAGTCTAATCTATCCTCGTCCAACCCTGCTTAAGGGCATCCTCTACAGCCATACGTTCAGCGGTGACGAGCTAAACAAGTGGACGGCGCTGGCCTCAATGTGTCACCACCGGAGCTCAGGGTATTGATGACAACTCAAACCCCTGGATCGGGTGGAGTCAGCCTGCAATGTCGTCAACTGTTGAACCAGGATTAAGAGAAATGGCTGGGATCGGGCTGCCACGCTCACGCACTCTGACCATATAATATGTTAAAGTCAACATAAAAGTGTTTATGTTGACTCTGCACAGAGCAACTAAATTCCTGCCACACCATAGAGATGACACCATGACTGCTCACAGAAGCTGCTAATATTTTCTATTCTTCATTTTCTTTTATATGCAGATGATTAGCTGGAATAATTATGCATGTTTTGCTTTATTTAATAATGGCTTAGCACTGAGTTCTTTAATTTTCTTCCTGCACTGTTTATATAAACAACATAAACAATTGTTTCAGACCAGGATCCACATCCTGGTGAACACATGCAAACAATGTTCCGTCTGAAGGCTTTTGTTTGTGAAAGACTTGCTTAAGAGGTTCTTGTGTTGCCAGTTATTTTTCATCATCCTCTTAGGCCTTCAGGTTATCAAAACTTAAGTGATTAAAAAAAAAAAATAGACAACACAAAACAAAAAAACAGGTCCAGATGTAATATTGCAGAGCAGCAGTCAGACATTACACTCAGTAAATGTTGGGGTTAAGGCTCCTTCTCATCTATGACCCCTCTCTCTCTCTCTCTCTCTCTCTCTCTCTCACACACACACACACACACACACACACACACACACACACACACACACACACACACACACACATTGTACTTCTGTCTTTGTGCAGGGGGTTACCCTAACCTAAACCCAATTCAAACTCCAACCTTAAAACCAAGTCTTAACCCTCAAACAGTCCTTTGGAGTTGTGAGAAACAGCCAACAGCTCTCTCTCTCTCTCTCTCTCTCTCTCTCTCTCTCTCTCTCTCTCTCTCTCTCTCTCTCTCTCTCTCTCTCTCTCTCTCTCTCTCTCTCTCTGTCAGTGTGCAGATTGGACTCTCTCAGTGTGCAGACCCACCGCTGTGCGCGCACTAACAGCAACCCCGTGAATTGTGTTGATATCAAAGGCAGATTGTGGGAAGTCACGCTGGGAATGACCGGGGGAAAAAAGCAGAGGGAAATCTTTGCACGCACACCTCGGAGTGGTGGAGGTAGGCGGCGGGGGGACCTGAAAGACAGACAGCCATTAGAGCCAAGTCGGAGGTAACAAGCATGGATGTGGATCCGCGTCTGTCTGTCCTTCCCCGCGGTGTGGAATTCTCTACATCCCGCTGCGCGCCTGCCTGATGGAGGGCTTTTCCTCGCCTGCTTGTCTCAGAACCGTCTGACTTTGCACAGAGTGACGTATAGTTCAGCTCCCGGCAAGTGAATGATCAGTGCTGACGATGACTCCCTTCTTTTTCCATTGAGAATAACGCATTAAAAACGGGCTTGATATTTTAGAAGGGACTAGCCTTCTCTCTTTTTTTTTTTTTAACCTATCGTGCGCGCAGGAAGACGGAGGGGAGAGATGCCAACCAGTGAGCCAAAGACACTTCAAGGGGATGGAGACCTGAAATATGAGTGGTATGCACTTGCTTTCTGCCAATTCTGGTCGTTTCAGGAGGGCAAATAATCGTCATTTCTCCAAAGGAAGGAGGTGTGGCGTGTCCAATCAGGATCTGGTGGCACGAAGATGGGTGTTTTCTTACCTAGAAAAATACAAAAGCCCACGTGATTTCCGTGCTTTAAGTTACGGCACGTAAGTAACTCTCGGCAGACTCCAAGTGCGCTCTTCTGCAACTCATGAGGCGCTCAGGTGCGCTCCATGTTTGATTTCGGACGTGGCGGTGCCGGTGGTACCTGCAGGACGTGAAGCACAGTCGGGACGCGTGAACAGGCTGTTGGGGCGAGTGATGCCGGACACATTTACTCTCATTAAGAACCGGACAGAGCTACGGCTGGGCCAACTAGAGCGCGCACTGGCCGCGGAGGGCAGCGCCCGTCCCGCCTGGGTCATCAGCATCCTCGCCAGCGTGTTGATCTTCACCACGGTGGTGGACGTGCTGGGCAATCTGCTCGTCATCATCTCGGTGTTCAGGAACCGCAAGCTGAGGAATGCTGGTAAGAGTTAACTAATCACATTCCCATTTTCCCCGGCAAGTCAGAGAAGAAAGCCATTAATTAGGCTGATGAATGGAGCAGAAGAGCATTAATTTATATAATTTCTACTGTGTGTTTTATCAGTTCAGCCTCAGTTCTGCTTCAGTTTTGTGGCTTTTCTTGCTTTGACCCAAAGACCTTTGAGTGAACCTTTGGATGCACCTAAAACCTCACAGGGGCCAATGAACCCACCAACAAAGTGATTTGAATGTTATGCTTTACTCAGTGGGTCTGTCTGTAAAGGTCTGAAAGGCTCCACAGCAAGGGCAGCTCCTTGAAGAGCTGCTGCTGGACACTCTGATTGCTCCCTCACGGAACCATCTCACCTGTTCAGGGAGAAGAAAGGCATCTGGTCTGCCCTGTTATGTCCTCAGAACATGCAAGCTGTAGGGATAGCATGATTGATGCCTCGTGCCATTGGAACTTCTGCGCTTGAGTTGTTGAGTTGTTGAAGTTCCAACGCAGCTTGATTTACACCTGCCAGTGATAAGCGCTGCGCAGGTGAGTCCCTTTTTGAAAAGGTGACAGTGCTGGTGTTGATAAAGCCATTCTGATGTGAATATGTGAAATTATGGGGGCCCCATGCTGCTACAGATGCATTTTTGCATTTTTCTCCACGATGGACACGATCAGGAGCAGTTAACGCTTTAAATGATCCCGTCTCTTGCGAAGGGATCTCACCTCCGGCAGTTTCTTTTCTCCCTGTTCGATAAGATGTTGGTAGGGTTAAACGTATCGAGTCACGCTGGACAGGATTATTGTTGAGAAGTTGGAAAAAAGGTAATGGGAAAATCTATGTCAGCAGCAATGTGTGTTTCAACATTACAACCTTCAGTACAGAACCAGCCAAATAAATATTTTATCAGATGAAGGCAGGTGTTGTGATTTGCGGAAACAACAACCCCATTGCATTTTTGCCTTTATTTCCACTCCTGCGATGCGCTACAGAGCCTTTATTGATGACCCACTGATAACAACAACTTATCTTATTTGTCCCATTTCAGTGCACAAAACACACACACACACACACACACACACACACACACACACACACACACACACACACACACACACACACACACACAAACACATGTATTGTGTACCAAGCATCGTATTGAATTTTTACCTTTGGGATCAAAACACAGTTTACCTTTCTGACCATTCAGCCTGATCCAGGTGCCCAGTGATGGTCTCCTGGATCAGGATCTTGACAGCATCCAGAAGCCCCAGCAATAAACGTTGTATCCAAGGACAAAGGGTAAACCTGTGAAATCTCAAATAATTCGACCACAAAAGTGAAATAAAGCTAATGAAACATGCTGAAATCCTAAATGAGGTATTCCTGGGCGTCATGAGTTATCCTTCCTTTAGCTATTTCTAGGTTTCCCAGTGCCTACCTTTACAGAAAGTGTTATATATTTGTGTTTTTCCCACTCACACGTTTGCACTTCTGGCTTGAAGCTGATCTCTTGCAACTCAAACAGCCCACTCAGCAGTTCATAATCTGCACTGAACCCACAACCAGTCATGAACCCGAAGGAGGGCTGATGTGGAGTGAAGCAGCCCACTCGGTTTGGAGGGAAAACACCTGACTGGTGAACAGCCAAGCAGGAGCATTAGCATTAAAAGGCTACAGGTGTCGCCACGGGTGTCATGTGCCAAAGTCCCAGTTGCATTTGAGCACAACAAGTGGCAAATGATGGCTTTTCAGATGGCTGCTGGATGACGTACTGCAAATTTATACCGTTGTTGTAGTAAATATTGCAAAACATTAGCAGTCTTTATTATTCCAAGACCAAACTGGCAGGCAGATCTGGGTCATTCACAGTAATGAGAGGCCTGATGCACAGGGGTCATCTAACCACGGTGTGCTGGGATTGCAGAGAGATTGCACATTACCTTTTTGCTGTTTTAACTGCTCCTGTTTTTTTTCCCTTTCACCCCCCTCAAGTAATCAAAATGTTTAATTTAAAGCCCTCCTTTCTCCTTCTCTCTCTTGATATGTGCTATTGATGTCGGTAAGCTGGTGCCACCAAGGCATATGTGCACGTACGTGTGCAATTACAGCCATTTGTTTGCTGAATATGAATGAAAAACAGGGCTTTGACTGCTTAATGTGCACTTGCTTAATAGGAAATTCAAGGAATTGCTGTTCCTGTGTATGTGACTTGTATAAACATGGTTGTGGGAGTTTTTTGGGGTTTTTTTTGTTTTTTGACCCCCCAAAGTTTGCCTTTGAAGGTGTTAGGTGGAATAATTAGGGAGACGTCCTGATGTTCACTTTATTTATATAAAAATGCTGCTGCCTCCACAAAACACTACTGCAAACACAGAAGACCATGTCATTTAAAAAAATATATGTAACTTCTTACAGTCTCTCCATCAGTGTCTCTTCATGGTCCTGAAAACCCCCAGCCGAAAAGGCCTCTATCAATCTGTGTTCTTATCTGAGCTTCAGTGTTGTTACTCACCTTCAAAGTACTGTTCCAAATCTTACCAGCTAATGAATGAAAGTGTTTCTGCCTTGCATGGTTACTCAAGGACCATTGAAGAGACCTCAAGGTTGGCTCTGATTGTCAGCAAAATTTCTGAAGATCAGTCTCCCAGAGTCTCGCGGAGTTCTCAAACACATTCCAAAGGCTGCGCTTCCAGCTACACATCACCGCCTGCCATTATAAATGCAGAGTTACTGTCAGCAATCATATTTCTTCATCAGAGGCATTTGCAGTTGACTGGTGTGCCAGTGTTTCCTCTGCCACTTTTCAGTTCAAGTGCACTTAGCAACACATTCTCAGGCTGTAGCTCACACTGACTTACATTTTTTATAAAGACAAATAAGTCAGTCATTTATTTTAAATTGCTGATGATTGTTTATCATAAATGTATATCCTCGCACCGTGTAAAGGCATATAAAGAAGCGCAAATGGCTAATGGAAGAGGCAAAGGGTAGAGATTGAGAACCACGGTCATAAAAGGGGTCTACAGATGGAAATGGTTGCTTGCTCCATTTGGAGCATGTGATTTTCTCCTGTCCGGGCCAATAATGAACTTTATTCTCGCTCTTAAACCCTGTGTTATGGCTGCCACCGTAGTGTTTGATTTTGTCAGCTGTCACCCAGCTCATGCGTTCACTCGTCGTTAGCACCTGCCCGCTCCTCCTCATTGCCTGGCTGCTGATTGTCATGGACTTCACCTGAGGCTGTCAGCTGACCCTGTTCCGACTTGGGGATTGGTGCACGGGGCCGTCCCAAGAAGATAAAGGTAGCGCTGCCGCAAGAGCTCTGGGCCTCTGATCAGCAGGGTGCCTTGTTGTCACTGGAGCATCAGCCTTTTGTGACTCTGTGTATGACTTTGGTGAGGGAATTTGCTGTTCGTGTGTGTAGCTGTTCTAAACATGTGCTTGTACAGCATTGTTCGACGTGCTCCACATCGTGCTACCCCACATTGTTGTTCTGGGCAGGGGTAGCGTTTTGTTGCACTGCCACCATCTGATTTTGCCTCCTGTGGTGGCTGCACTTCTTTTAGAACGCTGTTTGAGATCTGCAGGTGCTATTCTTTCTTATGGTGGTTTTTTTTTTTTTTTTTTTTTGAGAAGTACATTATGAGAGTTTTCTTTAAATTTTTGCTTCCTGTGTTCTGCTTTCGTAAAATAGCTCTAGGTAAGTTGGGTTCTTCTCCTTTTTGTATTGAGAATTACTTGCATGGCCCATTTGTTGTATATTCTTTTTGTCTTCTTTGTCCTCACCTCCCTAAGTTGTCCTCTAATAAAATAATGGTGACTTTTATCACCCATATGTAACACCCTGAGAAAATGAATAAAGCTCTTGCTTCTAGCAGAGTATGGAACAGCCTTTAAACCTCACTTTTCATCAACCCCATCAAGTCCACCTTGCACCGGCTGTGCTAAAGCATTGTTTGAACAGTTCAAAATTCACAATTTCAGTGCTTGTGAGAATGATTACCTCTGTAATGTATATCGTCAGCCCAGCCCTAACGCAGCCGCCAGCAACAGCTGAAATTCTTTGACAACTGAAAATATGGACGCACACCCAACAAACTGCCACTCTGTCACCTTTGCTAATTGTTCTGACTGTATCGCCGCAGTACAGCTGCTGCATTTGAACACCAGAAGCACAATATATTTCAGCAGTCTGTCAGGAGCGACAGCAAGACAAGGCCATCTGTTCTCCTCTCTTACCGGCCTCCACCACAACATGACGTCGTTTTAAATTATCAACAGGCTAAAGATGGAAGTAAATTTTTCCTGCGTTTTTATCAGTCTACTCCCCTCAACTGCCGAGGTGTTGTTAGAAAGTGCTATCAAAGTGTGTTACTGCTCAATAATCAACTTAATGGTTGATTCTCTCGTATGCCCTGAGTGACGGAATTAATCCATGTGGTAACCATTTCTGTCAGGTTCCTGTAATAAAAAATAGGCATTCTTCAAATTTAGAGCCCCATTACTTCAGGAGTCATGAGCACTTTTGCGGATATAAACCTTATTTGCAAAATGTGCAACAATAAAATAATCATTTGGACACATTGCCACATGCTGAGAGAGCCGGCTGTAGATGAGAAGAGCGACTCATGATCTTTTAAAGGAACAGACTCTTTAGATTCAAAATAATTGGCTAGTTTAACAAACCAAGCAAATATTTTGAGAAATGTGCTTGGTGGTAGAACGTGAAGCACATTATATAATTCCTTTAGGTGCTGTGGATGCCAGTTAAAGTTTGTTTTGGATTGCAACGCTGTCCAACGGTGCTCTGTGTTTATTCTCTGGTCTGTTATAAGTGCCAACTTCACCGGGTTTCACAAACAGCTTCCAGTCGTTACGTCTTGTTTGGCGCAATGAAAGATGCATCCAACTCCTCTGTCGTACTCTCTCCATGGTCCTGAAAATTTCAAACCTCGTCTCTCGTGGACCTTCCACTTTCTTCCTGTGTACCCTCTCTAAAATCCACCGCCACTACAAATACTACCGCTGCGTGCTCTCAGCGTTAGTTGGCTGTTCCCACATTGATAAAACATGAAAAAGTGGAATAAAATATTCATAAATGAGAGAGAGAGGGAGAGAGAGAAAGCAAGAGTCCACACGTTTGATCCGGTAGAATTATACTTGTTGGGAACTGTTCTTCAGAGCTTGGTAATTGGTTCGTGACATCTGCTCCTGATTGCGCAAAAGGCAAATTTTTCCTGGTTAAGTGTGGACACTCACAAATTGGTATAGATTTACTGGAGGTGAGTAGCGGTTATGCTAAGTGTTAGCCCCCTGAGTGAAAGTCAATACATTATACACAACGTTTTACAATTTCGTGACCAGATAAGAGCAGTGAGACAGACACACACATTCAGGGCACCAACACTTTATGCAGACGGTGTAATACAAGCGTACGTGCACACACATATACACACGCACACACAGAGTGAACTGTATTAGCACCTATTATTGGGCTGTCACAACAATGCAATTTCTGACTTTGATAAAGGTCAAGTTATGGCTCTTAATGGCTGATGCCCTGTGCAGACCCCGCCACAGCCTCAGAATTTCACCTCCATATCGCAGAAGCACAGGCCTTACAGCTCCTGCGTGATTGGTTCATTCCTTTGTTATGTATGTCTCCCTTTTCCTTTGCGTTTTCTGGAATGAACACTGCAGATGAAAATGTTGTAATGTGAGTTTTCCCCTCACATTTTAGCTTATGATTAACTTAACCTAATTAAATAATAAGTAAATTATAAATCAACATAAACTGCTTGGATTACAAATCAGTCGTTTCAATAATAGATTTAGCTGCTATTTTTTGTACCATATTGGACTGTTTTTGAGTCGTTATTTCACATCTTCACGCTGTTGGCGCCGTGATGAGACTAATCCAGAGTGTCTCTGGCAGAATAAATATGGAGGATTTGAGTTCTTCACTTTCAAATATGTTGACAGGGCACTCAGCTGTTGGCAGAGCACTCCCTTTGCACACCGTCCCATTGCCGTGACAACACAGATTAGGGCTGGGAATTAATTGCAGAATTAAAAATCAGACCTTGAAACGCCATCATTCCAGGACCTCCTGCAACCAGCAGTGGGTCTTTTAACTCACTCTCTTTCACTATGTCACTAAAATTTTCTTTGTCTCTTTTTTGTAATAATTGATGGAACAATTTAGGATTTAATTATATTGCTTATAATCATGAGCAAATCAGCAGTCAGCTTTATGGTGCATGCTACATATATGCTGTAGTTCAGTCTATACCTCGTCTAGGAAAAAACATGTAGCATTTGAAAAAGTTGAGTGGCTTTTATTTTTATTCTTTTCTTCACCTTCAAGAACCATTTCTGCTGCCAAGGCCTTGTCTCAGGCAAACGCAAATGTGCTGCGAAAAACAAATATCACTTTAAAATAAGGTGCGAGGCACAACCAAAGGCATCTTTTTTTTTTTGTATTTATCTTGCACTTTCTGTCTGCTTTCACAAAGATGACGCTTTATCTACTAACAAGTCTAACACTTGTCATTTTTGTTTTTTGCATCACAGACTTCTTTAAAATTCTGCTCACCACACTTCTGCTTTTTATTTTCCTCCGTGCCCCCCCCATCTGTGTAATGTAAGACCCCAATCAAAGCTTTCTGCCATGGAGGCAGAGAGTTTTGATTTTAATTCAGTGAAATCAAAACAGCAGTTTAGCCGGCTGAGGTTGTCAGCTTGATCAGATATCACGAGGAGCTCTCCCAGCCCAGAAACAAACAGGAAAAAAGGAAGGTTCTCCAAGGCACGCTAGCACCGTCTGTCCAGCGACCCACTTGGAACCTTTCTTCCCCTCAAATGTGCGTAATGGGGAGACAGAGAGAAGGAGACAGCAAGGAGGAAAAGATCACAGAGCAGGAATAGCAATTGTTAAGCTGTAGCTGGAAAAAAAAAAGAGAAAGAGATTAGACACAGGGGCTGTGCTGCTTCTTTTGGTTTGAATGAATCCATTTATTTGATATTGAATTGTTTGGAATTGTGCATTAAATTTGCATTTGACATTCTATTATACATCCCATTGTGACAAATATTAGCTACTCCTTTTAGTTACATCATGTTTCATGTGGAATCCATAGGGGAGCAGAGTTGCCACTCATTTATAATGCATGGAGGAAGAGTGTCTGCAGGGCTTTTGGGGGGATTTTCTGTATGCGTCGAGGCTTTGGCATATAATTCTTTCATCATCTGGCTTTGCTTTTTTTTTGTTGTTGTCTTACTCACTGAGTATTTAGGCAGAAGTGTCATTCTGATGTGGGCGCTGGTGAGGTTTTCGGCAGTCCTCTGGGAGTCTACCTCCACTCCGTCCTGGAGCCTTCCGCCTCCGAACCCAACTTCCCTGACCCCTGCCAAACATCAACGGCCGGATGAGAGGATTTGAACCAGTCAGACCAGCGAGGTTAGACAGGAGGAAGGAAAGAGCACTTTGGAAGAGGCTCAAAAACAGGGGGAAAATGACAAGGACGCCGAGTATGAAATAGAAAAAGACAGGACGGCATTTAGATAAAAGAGGGAATGGACTGAAATCCCACTGCGAGGAGGAGAGTGATATTGTTTTATAAAGGGAAGAGGCACAGCAGAGACAGTGTAAGAACAACTGTCATGTGTCATCACAGTCAGCCGGTTATCAGTACTTTAGCGCTGGGACGGCGGGATGACTCGCAACAAGTCCGCCGATGGGCACGAGCATCCAGAACAATCGCGTATCGACCCATTTTATCTGCTAGGTGAGCGATCGCCATTCATTCACATCTCCATTCATACATCCCTGATTATCCCTGTTATGTCTGCTGTCTCCATCCATAATACATGCTTTGTGATAATTCCGAGCACGTTATGCAACGGGACCCTGAAGCAGCCGTGGGTGAAGAGGTGGAAGGAGAACGGGATTTGCTGCAAGAGAAGGAGGAGTAAGAGAACAAGGGAAGGTGGAAGGCAAAGGAGAGAAGCTGAGATATGAAAGGTGGTCTCGGGTGAGAATGAAAGGCTGGGAGGGAGGGGACTTGTCACAGTGGTGCCTAACTAAATTCCACTGCAATAAAAGACAGCCAAACTGTCACAGGAGGCTTTTCGGCATCGGAGGTACAACTCAACAGTCAGACCGCTCACCTGAAGAACCCCCACTTCTACCAAGTAGAAGCACTTGTAGTTGTAGGGACATCTTTTGGAGGGCAAATTTACCTCCTCCTTTAGGACAAAGGTAAAAGCACTGGGGTAAGTGTCCTCTCATTTAAGTATTTCTTGCTGAAATAGAGAAGAGCAGAGGCAATTTCGCCCATGACCACGAACTTCAGGAACAAATGCGTTCAAGAGGAGGCAGCCAGGTGAAGCACAGACGTGAGCTTGTAGCAGAAGGTGTGCATGGAAAAGTAGCGCTGTGACAAAATAAGGGGAACCAAAATGGGACTGGAGAACATGTCGTTCTGAATTCTCCAGGTGGTTAGTTTGGTCGCTATAACTGGTGGTGAACATTTTACGATCCCTTTCAATGTGAAAGAGAGTCCAGATTAGGGTCTGACTGTGCTTTTGGTTCAAACTTTATTCTTGTGACACTGAAAAACCAATCACAGGAAATGTTAATTTACAAAAATAAAAGTTTAATTTTCCAGCCAGCTGCACCAGAACAGAGCAACACTTGAATATTTCACAGCCTGGCAGCACTTAAACATTCAAATGTTGCATTTCATCAAGTGTTCTTTTTTAGGAAACCCTGAAGCTGTGTTATTACGGCACAACTGTTTTGATAACTCCAATTCTGAACTCATGTATAATTGAGGAGCAAGGAGCCTCATGGGCTAATTTAAAACTCATCCACAAAGAAAGCTTCATCAGATCTCATTGATTTAGCCTCACGCGTGATTTGTCAAACTCGTAAGCTGCAGACCGAAAATGGAAATGGCCTATTTTCGATAGTTTTTTCCTGAGAAATGGATCCTAAACTGTGGCTCTGCCATGTCTTTAAAACAAGTTATTGATTTAGCAAAGGCTCTCAAGTTACTTGTAAAATCAAACAAATCTGTATTTAATTAGAAAATGGACATGTGTGAAGGTTTTTCAGAGCTGAGGGGGTTTCATGTCTTTTAATTGTGGGTAGATCTTGTGCTTTAGCTTCTAGTCTGGGCACGCTATCAGCAGCACTTTAACCTGGCAGCGAATGCACCAAAATTTCCATTTAAAAGAACAGCAAACTATTTAATTTTCTCTAAAAAAACCACAGCCTATAGAAATTAAAGCCTTTAAAAGCAGCAGACAGTCAGCTGGATGGAATTCTGTATCCCAGAAGAACGAGAAACATATAACAAAAACTTCACAGGTGAAAGTCTGTGTTGGTAGTTGTAATCGATAAAGTCTGTTGTTTCGTGTCTCGGCCTTTGTGCATCTAAAATAAAGACGTGTGTTTTCCCGACATTCGCTGTTATAATGATGGGTTAAGACAGCTTTCTGATTTAATCATCTGCTTTGCTTTACAGTTCAGTGTGCACTTCAAAGGTCAATCTCTCAGGACTAACCGGATTGAACGTCTGCCTGCTGCACTCTGTAGAAAAGCCAGGAAATCACAGCATCACGTCATCTAGGGGTTTATTTTGTTTGTTTTTTTGTAAATGCATATTCATTCGGGGTTCTGATTCAAGGCTGAAAGTGTATGAAATGTGTAAACATTTGAATGAAGCGCCCAGTAGTTCCTGCTGGCTCCTGAATCTCTCATGGATGCTGGAATATGGCGACCGCCCGGTGAGGTGTATCTGCCGGTAAGCCTGACTGGCTCAGCTGTGTGCGCCGCCAGACTGAGCACAAAAGCATTTTTAATGTGAAGGAATTGAGGGGAAAATGGGCACAGGCTGGTGAGTTGGATTCTCTGTGTGTGTGTGTGTGTGTGTGTGTGTGTGTGTGTGTGTGTGTGTGTGTGTGTGTGTGTGTGTGTGTGTGTGTGTGTGTGTGTGTGTGTGTGTGTGTGTGAGAGAGAGCGAGAGCGAGAGAGACGTAGGGGCTTGCCTTGCCTGAGGCTGCGCGCCCACAAAGTGCATTTTGAATGGGACTCGTACCGACCCGTGTTCACGCACGCGCTCAAAACAAAAGCCAGTGAACAGAAGCGACTGGGGCGCTCGGGCCGCTTCTCCCTCTGTGACAAACACTCGGTGAAGAGTCGCACGAACACTTTGGCAGAAGGATAAACGGTTGGATAGAATATGTTTCCCCAGTTTGAAAAGCTGACTAATGACTTGCCTCAGTGCTTCAGCAAACAGCTAGATGCTAATGCTGCAGAAGTGTCAGGAGCCCGCTGAACTTGTCGAAACTCCCTGCAGTCACAATTCTCTGAAAACAAGACTTTTTTTTTTTTGTTGGTTTTTTTTTTTTAAATCCTCAAGAGGATAATCATGTTGAATAATCACAGTGTTTATTTATTAAATATCCCCCCAGACAGCAGGGAACATAATAAATAGGTCTACTCATAAGTGCTGTTCTTTTTTCCTTTTTGGAGGGGATGTTAACTGTTTTCAAGAGTAGAAATCATTATTACGGTGCAAATGAGCCTAACATTCAATGCTGCAAAAACGTGAGGGCTAATCAAAGACTAAACAGGTTTTCTGCGCAGATGTGCAAACCTGTTCAGCATTTGCATAAACACTCATGCTGACTTCTTTTCTTCACCCATCAGTTGGTCCAATCAAAGTTTGATGCAGCATTTTAGGATTGGAACAAATTCAGCCTTCAGCTGGAAAAACAAACTGAAAAAAAAACCAAAACCCAAACATCCACCCTCCAGTGCAGAAACTGGGTTACAGCTCACGTGTTCTCAGTTTTATTTATTTCTTTTTTCTATAACACAACAACACGGAGTCCTTCCAGGACAAGCATCATGTGACGCTTTGTGGGTCACATGATGGAGAGACGGGAGGAACCACGCCAGAACGAGACGCAAAACATCATCATAAGTCACAGACACAAGTTCAAATTTACCACAAATGGACCAGAACACTAAAATGACATGAGCCATTAGTGGAACCTATTAGGAATTTGATGCTTGCAGAAGAAACGTAAACCCTCCATCGGCCCCCACTGTCCATGAAACCGACAGGGTCAAATAGGCTGCAGGCACAACTTGATTAAGTGGGTGCAGATTTTAGTTTCTGCCGTTGGTCCACAGAGCACCAGAAAGAAAGTCAATTCCCACCACACTGCCTTCTTTAAAAAAAATAGTCGTCTGATTTGTTAAAAACTCTCGCAAATGGACCGAGCAGCTCTGGGATAGAGTCAGAGTTCGTGACCAATATATCAATTATAGCCAAATACTTCCATCGGGAGATGGTGGAGAAACAAAAATAGCTAAAGGAGATTGTTGCCAGGACCGAAAGTTGAGCAGAATCCCACATTTGCATTCCGCTGTCTGCAATCAGTGGATGGCAACAGAATTATTCCTGCTCCTCTCTCACCGAACAGAACTAAGTCGCGGCTTCTGATGAGCTCCTCTGCTCTCTGGACAGGCAGATGGAAAAAAAAAAAAGTGGGTTGCAGCCTGTGGTTCCACAGCCAGCGTATCAGCGAGCGTGGCTGTGGAGCGGCCTGCCAAACCTGCAGCGAAATCATCATCACCTTAAGCCAAGTTGATGAACTGAGCTGCCGGGGACCAACAGGCAGAGCTGACTGGCAGTATTTGCTCTGCGGCTTCATGCCTCTGCCAACTCAAACTACAGTGAATCACTTTTCTGCTCTTACTTTCAGCATGGTTGATCATTTTTCACCGGAGTGGACCTGCTTACACCAGCACAGAGGGGGGGAAAGTGCAGACACATGTAACAACAAGAGCTTTGAAATTTCCTTCAAATGTAATCTGAAAAGGAGCCGAGCAAGAGGACTTGCGTTGTTTTTATTCTACATGATTAGGAGGTAAACAGGAACTTACCACACACTCCACTCCTCAAGTACACGGCAGAAATGTTCACACTTCTTTTTACTGCACCTTCACCGCGGGGTATAAACCAATAATTCCAGAGGTGGATTTTTTTTTTCTTCCATTTTCCATTGTTCACACTTCT
Source organism: Arothron firmamentum (assembly GCA_016586285.1). Lineage (NCBI taxonomy): Eukaryota > Metazoa > Chordata > Actinopteri > Tetraodontiformes > Tetraodontidae > Arothron > Arothron firmamentum. The sequence continues at coordinate 159,967 of BJFM01002094.1, read as the reverse complement.
CTTTAAGTGACTAATTATTTATTTTCCATTGCAGTATGTTTGGTTGTTATGGCAACATTAACTGAGGTTCCATCCAGTGTCACACACAGACAGGAGAGTGTAGGAAACCCAACTTTTATATTTACAACATAAGACCATATTCTGATCAGCAGATTAACTAAAAACTTGATGGCACATGTTTTGCTAATTGCAACTGATTTTCTCTTTGCTAACAGTGAAAATCAGTGGATGCGTCTCCTTTGACGTATCTTAGTGACCACTTTTTGATGTTATGCCGCCTACAGTTCTCAATAGCAGGACTATTTTTTTCACACTCTGTTTATTTGTTCCATGCATAGGAGAACTTCACAAAACCTTTTCCACAGACATTAGCCGTTAATCAATGTGTGTACTTGTCTGTTTTTGCGTCATGAGTCGCTGCCCAAGTAATGTTCAAATTCTAAGTAAACAAACTGCCTGGTGTACCCATTTCATCAAGTATGCATGAGACGTGACTTAGCTAGGTGCCCAAGAATTCATTTCACCTTGGCCAGCGGAAAGTATGCACTTCAAAGTGTGGACCCCCAAACTTATTTCACAAGTTCACATGTCTGTACTTGCATGCTTACAGTGGCGAAAGGACAACAATCAGCGGGTTCATCTTGGCACCAGGCTACACAGCAACTGTTTTACCATCAAAGTTTCTTCCTTAATCTTCATATCTTTGATGTTGTCACCTGGCATCCCCGCATCACCACAGCAGCTGGGTAATGTGAACGTGAGCCGGAGATAAACTTGCGCCCCGTGTCTGGCCTGTGTGAATACCTATCACTCACAGGAGAACTTGAACTTTCCAGCAGCCCTTGAAACTTTGGTGCTTCGTGCAGCGAGCGCTCTGATCAATACCGCCCATTTACTTCACCGCAGCTGGCGGACCTTGAGAGAACTCTAGTCAGTGTCTGTTTTCAGTGCGCTGCTGCGCTCTTGGCTGCAGTTCCTCATCGCAGAAAAAGCACAAAAATCACAAAAATCGCAACAGCTAATGCTTATTAGTCTGGCTAATTGTTGTTTTTTTTCTCTCATTTTTTTTAAAAATCATTTTCACCTTTTCCAAACTCTGCAAGTGATTTCCCCAAAGGAAATTCAGCACGGAGTTTGTTTTCGCTCCTTTCCAGGTTTCTAAATCGGGTATACTCTGCCACTTAGTGTCTTGTTTGTCTTAGTGTCTTGTTTGTCTTTAATCATGCCAGTTTTTCCCAGACGGTGTTTTCATCGTGGATTCATGGGAAGAATCAAAAAAAGTCACTGCCACACTTCATGTCTACTGTTATGTACTAGCTTGTGATGGTTCATGTGTAGCGAAATGCTTGGGATTTTTATTTTGTAATTCTGAGATGGTCCAAGTAAAGTTTACTAAAGAAAAGTGTCTTGTTGTTAAAGATTAATGGTGTTGTTTAAAGCCATCAGCATCATGCAGTGTGGCCGTGACGCTCACATATGCCCGCAAGCCCTCCGCCCTCACTCTTTATTTTTCAAAAGCCTTTTTTTTTTTTCTTTTTTTATATTATCACATCACAACAGCGTATTGAATCCACCGGTAATCCACCAGTGCTGTTCGTGGACCAGTTTCCTGCTGCCACTGGAGGCCGAGCTGCAGAACGCAGAACCTCAAGCAGGGCTAATTACGCCCCGGCCAAACACTCCCCTCACTGTGTTTTTGAAAATGTAGCTCTCAGATGATGACCCAGTTAATCTTGTGTGCTTTTAAGAACAGATGTATTCTGGTTTCAGTGAAAAAACATGATGTGCAGATCTCAAAACAGTTCTCCGCTTTCATGTAAACTCAAGTTATGCCTTGCTTTGGGTAGATGGTGATAAGGTCACATGATTTCATTGTCGTGCTAGCGTGTGTCAAGGAGCGACTCTTCAAATAGTTTTTTTGAATTTAATCCACTATTTTGCACATTCAACACTAGAACTGTGATGACATCAGTTCACTTTTTCTTGGTTTTTTAATTATCTATGGTGTGGAGAGTGGGGGTGAGCACACAGAGGCAGCTTATTAAGAAAATATGGATTCGGTGAGTGCACTTGGGACAAGTTGATACCAGTTATTGTCCGGCATGAATTTTTTGTTGGTGGCATCTGTGTGCTTCTCCTTCAGTTGTCATTCTTAAGGGGGAAAGACGGGAGCCCATTTAATTGACCATGATTGAAGTCAGTCGTGACGCACCTTCTAATTGTGCTCTCCCTACTTTACTAACACGTCAGGCATCGCCAGAGAAGCACTCGCTGCTCTTCCAAAGAGTGACCAGGGCTCATGCATGCCGAGAGGGGACTGCGCCGGGGTGTTTGTCATTTCAAAAGCACGCTGCTGCATCCTGGTCCAGTATGTCAGAGAGGATGCCGGGAAATGACACTCAATCCTGCAGGAATATCCCGGAAGATGGTTCTTCATGCACAAATGTCAGTCTTTTTCCCTGTGGCAGATAACATTTTGAGGCATAATTTTCTGCCTGTGTGGGCAATTTAGCCCCATTGCACAAAGCTGTGTGTATACATGAACATGAAGAGTTCAGATGAATTTAATAAAATCAGATAGAAAACTGTAATTTAGCTTTCAATGGTGAATTTTGAAGACAATCGATGCAGGCCAGGTTCCTCAGGGTCAACTACCTGATACGTCCACAGCTGCCCCCCAACCTCTCACCACCACAAAAGCTAAACAAAATGAAACTCCAAGCTAAAGAATGGGATTTCCAGAGTCACTCAGGAGTGTTCTCACACGACATGATACAAACACTGTCCGAGAATAAACATTATTGCTAATTGATGGCGGATCTTGACCGGCTTGTCTATGCGGAACACAGGAAGAACAGAGCCTATTAGAGCTTATTATTTATGTTGAAATGAGTGATGATCTGTTTATTGCGGTCATTAATTCCATTGAGTGCGTGAGCTGTGCCCGTGTAAACATGATTTAGGTGTTGGCTAGCACATTTTCCTGAAGCCAAGGTTGAAGTATATCCTAAAGCTCTCCCTTAATTGGTTCTTAGTTAATTACTGTAGGGTGCGCAACATGAGGCGGCGTTGAGGAGTGTTTGTTTTGCAGCAGGTGTGTTGTGGTAACCTTAAATTCTTGCAGTTATAATTGGAAAGAGATGTGACAGTGTGTCAAATGGTTTCTTTCTTGGAAACAATTTTCATATAAAACAGAAATGTTCTAAAAGTCACCACACCTATTGGAGCAAAATACACTTCAGTGAGTATAACTCATCGGAGAAGACAGTAAGTGCGCTGCAGCTAGCTGCATCAGGTTCCCTGCAGAAAGGGGTTAAAGCGGCAGACACACCTGAGGGAGGAGGCAGAATTACATCAGAATTATAAGTACTTAGGCCGGCATTAGCTTGTAATTTGTAGATTCTGTCAGAAATCTGATGGAGGTCCAGGCGATCTGGATGACACCGAGAGAGACCGAAGCGACAGAAGTAGGTTTGTGAGTCGGCAAACTTGAATCACACTGATAAAAAAGTGTCTGTCCTTTGCAACTTGGCTTATTTATCAGCTGATGGTGTGCTGCTCAGCAGGCTATTTTAACAGTCTTGTAGTATGATTAACATGCGCTTCCAAAAGAATAAATTGTTTCTTTATTAATGATGCAAAAACATAAAACTACATCATTTTACAAGCAGAAAGGAGGTTTTATAGGATTAATTAACAGTTGGAGCAGTTCTTACTGTTCCATCAAAATGTTTTTCAAATCAACCTTTAATTCCTCCACAGACCCCGTCTCCTGCGGCACACCCCCAGGAGTTTCATACTTTGTCTAATCCTCTTTCCCATCTGTTTATTTCTGCTAAAGCACATTATTCAAAACACATCCTTTTGCTTTTACGCCGATGACGCACCAGTCTGTCTCCATCAGGTAGTCAAATAAAAAGTCACGCCGCTCCGCATAATCCTCAGACTCAGACTCAGACGTCTCTAATTCCCGCACAGAGAAAGTTATCTGTGCCGTTTGATCACCGGCAATATCAATCAGGCTCGTATTTACTGTCTCAACCTCAGGAATCCCATTATCCCCCTCACAATATCAGCCCTCTGTTAGCCACATTTCTGATTTGCTCATCCCAAAGTCTGTCTAGTTCGGGATGATCTCACACATTGTTATTTCACAGATATTTTAACCTTGACATCACAGGGAAAGAGAACTGAATACAGCGTGTTCCAAAAGCCAGGAGCACGTCGATATTAATGCAGCAAAAGCAGCAGACTTATCTTTAAATCTGATTTTCCCAAACTCTGCTGGATTTCTTTTTTTTTTTTTTTTTTTACCTTTTTTTGACATTTTCCCTCACTGACCTTTAACTCTGCTAAGTGCTCTATCAAGAAATTGATTATAGCATTGAGCAGATGGCAAATTTATTCCCATGAAAATAAAAAAGGCTTTGCACCGACGAAGTTTGACCAATGAGAGGCAGAGCGAGTCAGTTTACGTTAATCAGCTACATGGCTTTTACGCGGTCAAAATGTGACTTTCTATGAGGCACGAGACTTCTCCTATATGACTGGTATTACACCAGTGATAACAAGGAAAAACTCTTACTTACACCTAAGAATAATCAAGAATATTCTGGATACTATGAGAGGTAGCCAAGTGATCTCAGCTGCCCTGATGCAACACATTCTATAAGGAAAGCCTCCAACTTGAAAAACAGTGGCTGATTTACAGACTTCACTGGTCTAGCAGAAAGTGGAAGGTTATGAGAGTTTAAGGTTTAACTTTTACAGAAGTTGCCTGGGGTTGTTCAGTCTAAAAGTACATTTTCTTCTGTGGTATGTCTCTTACTGGCATAACTTTCCACCAAAGAATAAAGAGCGACATATATAATGTCTTTTTTTAAGGTCATTTCCTTCCCATTGCCTTAAGAATCCTCCCGCTCCATGAGAAACGTTCAACCATGGAGAAGGAGGATACAAGGTCTTATTTTTCTAAAGTCATTTTGGAAATGAAAGAATAGTTAAAAAGGAGGATGTGAAAAAGACAAGGCAGAGGTCCACCTTTTGTTCCCTTTTGCTGGTCAGCTTGGCATGAACCCATCGCGTGCTGATGTATAGTGATGATGACAACTTCATTTACTGCCTCGCCTCCAAACTTATGAGAGAAAAAATGACTCCCATTGTTCCATTATGACCGTGTCCCCCATGTTCTTCATCTGCTTATGACATTCCCGCCCTGTCGACCCCATTTACATATCCACCATCTTGCTAATTTTCTATTTCCTGTTGACGGCTAAATTCACTCGTCTCTGTAGATTGAATCAGACGCCTCCTCCGTATTTTTTTGTCTCGGTGTCACGCTTTTTTTCTTAGCTTAGAATCAACAGCCGCTGCAGTTTTGTGAGCTACTAATTGTTCCGATCGTATCCTGTGCACTCTTTGGTGGAGTCCAATTCCACACTTTAATACAGCTTTTCCACATGAAAGTGCAGCCTTTATCGTGCCTGACCACTTTTCCTTCCTCATCATCACCTCTTTCTGGGGCCCCGTTTATACGACATTTTCAGAACTCATTGCGAAACTGTTCCCCATGCAGACGGCCATGTATGGAATTGTGCTTTGCTTTTTCAACCGAAAAAAACCTAGATCTCCTTCCCAATCCCCTGTCATCAATCCCTCACAGACACCCCCCCCCCCACCACCACCACCAGTGCCGCTCAAAACAGATTTAAATGCAAACAAGGCAACCTTGTGATTCCTCCGAAAGGAGCGACACATAAAAAGCCAATAACACGAGATCATTGTCATCTTTTACCTTATGGAGATGAAAAATATTGCTTTATTGAGGAGTGTATATGAAACTCAAGGTCAACATCATTTCACTCCCTTATTACACATCCAAATGACACACAGATGCGGTGGCATGTGTGATTAAGTGTTGTTAAAGTCAGACGCTTTATGGATCGGTACAGAAATGATGTCCCAGAATGTTTCATTACAAATTCAGTAACTTGGTTTATTTATGAGAGGACGTCCAGTATGTTAGCATGCTTAGCTCACACGGTTTGTGTGAATGTCACAATGAGGTTTGCAACTCTGTAATTTTACTCTGCCTTATACAATACTGCTTAAACTCTTTCAAACGTCACATGTATGAGCTATAAACAACCCTATTCAAGTCAATAAAAGTACAAATGTTACATAAAGGCACTGTGTAAGGTTGTACATTAAATTAGCCTTTGAACATTTACTCGTCTAGATTACAACTCTTCCCTATTACTTCTGGGTAAATTACATTGTACGGCACGTCGTAGCTGTAGTTTTTATTTTTGTAAAGCCCAAAGGCAAGATAAGAGTATTTAAACTGTGGATTTAATATAAAGTACTAATTATGAAATGTGATCATTACTGTAATTCATGGCTTTTGGTGAACAGATGGTTTAGAAAAATGGTGGGATTTCCACAAACGCTTCTGCTGCTAACTTGCACTGTCATAAGAGGACATTGTTAACATAAATACACACACACACACACACACACACACACACACACACACACACACACACACACACACAATTCTTGAGTCTGTGCCAGAGCCATTACACATGTGTCCTCATGCATTTAAAACAGTGGCTAGTCAGGGTAATTAGCCGCAGCTGAAGATTTTCTAATTTGTCATTTTCTACGGCTAATTGCCAGCATCTGCTTTTGCTGATGGCTTTATATATAAAGCATATCCTTTTCCTCACAATATTAAACAAATAAATAAGTTCCTGCCACAGACACAAATACATCGTCTCCTTCTCTGTTAAACGCCACCGCAGCTTACGTAACTCAATAACACAATTAGTGAAATCTCCAATTTCATGTGGGTAAACCCCACGTGTGATGAAGACGCTTGTTAATTTGCAGAAGTTTATTTAATACTTAATCTTGTTCTAATTATAATGTATTAACTGATTTAACCTTGAAACCTTGAAAAAAAAATAGATAATATAATTCCATAAAATCCTCCCTCCATGCATGCGCAGCTTGACAAAAATCCCTGTTGACATCCAGAGTTTTGGAAGCGATCCACTTTGACAAAGACAGTCCCCCACACACACACACACACACACACACACACACACACACACACACACATCTGCAGCAGTTATCAAGGATAAATTTTGGAGCTTATTTTCAATTTGCTTTATCCTTACAACTCATATGATTAATTTTTCGGGTAACTGTCATCACATCTCTAAACATGCGTTCTCTACTCTTTGCAACATTCAGGCTGTCAGATTAACCAGTTCAGCTGTTTCGTTTCTGCCTGCATTTGCCGGGAAATTCTCTTGAGAAAGTTCGGTTTATGACAATATATCGTGACCCTTCGCCCCACGGTTGCTTTTCAGAGTCCAGACTCAAATCCACTCCCCCTGAACGTGCCGTCCGTGGCACTGAGGTGTTGTCTCCACAGTTTGCGAGGCTGTGCATGCTGACAGTTCTAGGTTGGCAGCTCCACACGCCGGAGGTACGTGTTCGCACGGCGTAGGTCCGGAATGAAAGGCGTCGGAGGTGCGCCTGTAAGGCATGGTCAGGTGGATTAAACAGGAGAGAGGGCCAGAATTCTCAGTGACGCACGGGACGCCTTCCACTTTCAAATCCCCACAATGCTTCAGGTCACTCCTGACGAATATGGTCATTTGGCAGCGGCCGCTTTTGTGTGAAGGGTGCTCCAACTCCTCTGCAAATCACCTCTGCACGCATCTGAACATGAAAGAAGATGAGACCCAGATACAGTAATAGAGTTTATTAATCAAAGCTCATCCAGCATATAATAGCATCTATTGTATGTGTTTTCCAATAAACAAGCCTGAGACATGGCGTGGTTGTTCCTTCAGGTTAAAGCTAGCATTAATTTTAGGGATATCAATACCATAATAACTCGTGTGTCCTTCAAAACTGGAGGAAAATGGAGAAATGAGGTGCCTGTAGCTTTGGTGGACTCGCATCAAATGTAATTACAGTAGATGGTTTAATTCATATAAGGTTGGAGGTTTGAAGCCTAAAAACAAAGTGGGACTGTGGACCAGAGATCAGAGTCGGGATCAGGCTGAGGCTCATCAACTGCAGTGTTACCAAAAAAAAAAAAAAAAAAGGTGAAAAAAAAACACCCAGGTGAGACAGAAACACAAAAGCTGCGTCTGCGCTGTTGTCTCTCTACTCGGTCACATCGCAGCACTCTGTCGCCGCTGATTACGCTCTACTTGGCGTGAGGTAGTCGCCCTTGGGGCAGGAGTGAAACACCTCAGGTGTATCCAATCTATCTCTGCCTGCGCTCATCGCCACGTTTGGAAACCACTGTGACTAATGTTTCCACCTTTAGGACAATAATTACGGGACAAAGTGCAATGTAAACACATTACTGTCAGCTCCTCTATAGTCAAAAGATTCACTCCAAGAAAGACACCCCACACCACCCCAGGTACAGAACAATGCCCACGCCAAGGACAAGAGAAATGACACTGATTAAGTCGGAAAGCAGCTCGCGGGGAAACAGGCATGACTTTAATAAACAGTTTGAGTTTTATTGCCTGACAAAATTAATTGAAGGCTCTTATATTACAATCACTGCTTTATTTCGTTTCCAGCACGCCGCCACACAGTCTGATGAATTTTGTACTCCTTTCTGTTCTCTCGCATGGTCTTACAAATTTGTAATTGCAGTAGTGTTTAAAGCATCTGTATTCTTTGTTTCGCTCCTCTCTGTGTACCTCCATTCAAAAAAACAAAACAAAACGAACGCCATCCCCAGGGTACCTCTGTGGGAAATGACTGATTTTACTTACATCAGGTTATTCTGTGATAAAAGAGTCATCGAATCACGCAGTGTGCAAGAGCAAACATTTGTTTTTTAAAATAAATAATTGCACTTAGCAAACTGGCAGTACTCTGTCATGTAATGTCAACCTTGGACAGGGTGTAAACTGGAATATGAGTGCGGGCCGAGGAAATATAACACCTTCCTCTCTGGGAATGACCCATAAGGGTTGAATGTACTCTGAGTACACAAAAGCAGGTGAGAAGGGTCTCAAAACGCCATGCATGTGTTGAAGTGTGAATCCGGCGTTGAATGAACAAGGTAATTACGGTGTGTCACAGTAAAATGTGACTGGTGTCACAGTCAGAGCAGCCTCTGTAAATATGACTGCAGATATATTTGATGGACGTTCTTGCTCCTCTTCCTCAGGTAACGTGTTCGTGGTGAGTCTGGCCTTTGCTGACCTGGTGGTAGCCTTCTATCCCTACCCACTGGTCCTTTATGCCCTCTTCCACGATGGATGGGCACTGGGGAACACGCAGTGCATGGTGAGAGCCCCACCTTTCGACGGTTTTGGAGGCAAACCTAACATCTGGAACACTCCGACTCTCACCTCTTCGTGTCTTTTTTTTTTTTTTTCAGGTCAGCGGTTTCCTCATGGGCCTCAGTGTCATCGGATCCATTTTCAACATCACGGGGATCGCGGTGAACAGATACTGCTACATCTGCCACTCCTTCTCCTACAGCCGGCTCTACAGCTACCGCAACACTCTGCTCTTTGTCGCCTTAATCTGGATCCTCACAATAGTGGCCATTATCCCTAACTTCTTTGTCGGTTCGCTGCGCTACGACCCTCGGGTGTACTCCTGCACCTTTGCCCAGAATGTCAGCAGTTCCTACACCGCGGCGGTGGTGGTGGTCCACTTCTTTGTTCCCATTGCCGTGGTTACGTTCTGTTACCTGCGCATTTGGGTACTTGTGATTCAGGTCAGTCTTCCAGCTCACAGCCAGACAGCAGGACTTTGTAGAATCATAACAGCCAACCATATTAAGCCATAAGCCTCCTGAACATCCATGGGGTCCAACAACAAAACCTTTAAGCATTTGGCCTTTCTGTAGTGAACCTTTGTTTTCTTTAAATCTCAGAATATATAGCCCATACCATACAGCCAACAAGCATCACCTGTTTATCTCCTAACATCTGATTGGTGCTTTTGCCTCACATCACTTACTGATCATACGTATTGACAATAAACATTATTAACAACATTGCTAACCTCAGTAAAAACACACATTGACAGTAATACGAACACACCTGACTTTGGTGTGTTCCATTTCTTATGTTATTCCAGGCAGAAACACTGACCTCCTGACCTTTCACTCTTTCATTTCAGGTCCGACGTAAAGTGAAGACAGAAGAGAGCCCCCGCATCAGACCGAGTGACTTGAGGAATTTCTTAACCATGTTCGTGGTCTTCGTGCTCTTCGCCATCTGCTGGGCTCCGCTCAACCTGATCGGCTTGGCGGTGGCCATAGATCCGGCTCACGTGATGCCCCGTATTCCCGAGTGGCTCTTTGTCGTCAGCTACTTCATGGCCTATTTCAACAGCTGTCTGAATGCCATCATCTACGGCCTGCTCAACAGGAACTTCAGGAATGAGTACAAGCGCATCATCACCTCCGTTTGGGTGACCCGGCTCTTCGTGACAGAGACCTCGCGCGCTGCCACTGACGGCAGGAGCCTGAGGAGCAAGCAGTCGCCACCCCCGCCGCTCAACAACAACGAGTCGGTGCGAGAGCGCACAAACAAAGAGCAAAACGCCGATCCCTGTGCCAATTAAACGGTCATATGATTATGCAGCTAAACATTTAAATGAAACAGATGAACTATTTATTATTATTCTAAAATATTCTATTTATTTCTGGGTGTATGTGTCCTTACTGAACATCATCATGCCTAAAGAAGAAGATGCTTTTGATTTTTCAGTTAGCATTTAAAAGGGAATTCTGGTAATCACTGGTTATATATTTACTGACTGTTTTGTCTAAATGGCTAAATATGTAATTTCTAAAAAAAAAAAAATATGTCCAGATCCTGGTTCTGATTAGTCATTTACACACAGAGATAAGTAAAAATACAGCCTAGAATTTACCGATGCTCTTATATGTTTGGAGAACTGAACCGAATATTGTGGTTCTATAACGGGGTTCTCAGAATATGAATGAATGTTGCATCATTATTTCACAAAAAAGTGGAATCTTTTAATGTTTGCTTCTGCAGAGTCGCAGTGACTGAGCAAACGTACACCTTTCCTTAGTAACTTTATAAGCCTCAAATAGTTCAACTCGCCTCAACTGAAAGCCCGAACAGCAAAAGTGGGAGATAATGCTGCTCTGTCCGAGCGTCCACATCAGCCTGTGTGGACACAGATGCAGTCAGAGTTCTCACCGACTGAACCGGGACGGGACTACTCTGACCCTGCTGCACTGCAAAGAGCAACTAACACTATCTTAGTAATGATAAAAATCTTAAGAGAATTCAGGAATCTAAATCAGTTCAAGCAGAATCAAGGGTAAACTGTCACCAACAATCCATAGAGAGACGCTGCGAGTCATGTTGCAGGTAGAGGATTCCTCCATTTCTCCATTTCTGCTGCTGCTGCTATAGTTCATCTAAGTTACTACCAATTTTCAATCTAATGGTGCTGGAAACTACTTATTACTGGCCCTTTTTTTGCATATTTCTATTTATATTCATAACCTACAGTAAGACATTGGTTAAAAACTAAATAAATGTGGGTCAAGCTCAACAATCACACCACTGTTTTAGATTTTTCTTCCAAACATGCGTATACAAATAATATTACATTTATGTTATAGGACTTTACATCTTAAAAGTCACAATTTGATAGAAGAAACATTTGCGATATTCCTGTATTCGTACTGGAATATAAATAGAAAAAACAGATTTATTTTGTGGAATAAATAATCTGAATTTACAGTTAGCAATATAGAAAATCCTGATGATCCTCTGCCTGCTACGTACTCTGGTATGAAGACTCTGACTGTTTCTGTTTTTTTCTCTTTTTTTGGAGTTCAACTCTACCTTTTATTTGTAATGTAACTTTGGTAATGATCCTGGCCCATTCTAGCTGAACTAGCATCAGACGGGGGCACACTCCCAGGACTTTACTGTGTTTAAGCTGACAAAAAGAGCACATTAGCTGACCTTTTACAAACTGTACCGTCGATTGGCTGTGTTCATTCTTTCAGAGGTAAAATCTGTTGTGATTTGAAGTGAATCATGTATTGAGATAAAGGTACAGCTCATATCTGTATTTCCATCTCAGGGTGCCTACTGAGCATTTTGTTGTTTTTGTCCAAAAATATTTGGAGTTTCTTGGCTGCCAAATAAGGGATTCAGAAGACGTTTCCGAAGCATATTTTGTAAATTAATATCGGTGATTTTTAACTGTGGTATAATGTTAAAAACGTGCTTAAGCTGTGTGTGTTTTTTAATCTCTTGGGTTGAATTCGCCCATTTCTCATCAGACAACATCTGCAGTCTGCAGTTGCAAAGTGCATCAAAAACAGCTTCACTTTAGCATCTCAGCTAAAACATTTGCTGGATTGGTTCCCCTTTTCTTTGGCGCATTCTGGCATTCTCACCCTAATCCACAAGCCATCACTTTAGCTTTGTGAATATGATGTAAACACGTGCATTCATGTGGTCAATTCCATCCATTGTGCAACAAAAGGGACAGCTTCTGAGACAGTAAAACAACAACAACACACACACACACACACACACACACACACACACAGAGAGAGAGAGAAAGATTTTATATTGAGAACACTGACGCTCAAGTGTTTTAGGTGCACTTAAAGGGAGGCAAAGACTTCAATTTAAACCAAAGAAATGTGCGTAACTGAGGGTTTTTTGGTTTACATGTGTTTTGTATAGTTCTTGTTATGAGAAATCTTTTGAAACACCTTCAGTTGTCTAACATCTTTTTGTTTTTGTCAATTTAAAGTGCTGCCTTACACTCACTACAGCTGTGTCCTCCTAAACACCGTGGTGAGAGCCATACTGGGAAAAAAAAAACATGATCCTGGTTCAGTTTCAATTTCATTCAATTTGTTTTCTGAACATTTTCACCGCAGCAATGCGTAAATATTCACACGCAGTCCTCAGGCGGCACACTCGTTTGTTGAAACAGAACAAATATTTTTTTTCCTATCCTTTCTTTCTGTGTATCCTGCAGTGATGTGATATAACAATCTTCATTTCCGTTCCCTGCGCTTGCTTGTTTGCACGCTTGATTTAGGCTTCTCTCCATGCACACATAATAAGGCACCCCACAGGCTAATGTCAAGGAGCTATCAAACCTGACGAAGGACAGTGCTGTAAGTCCTCGAGTTCACTGTTGCCACAAAGTATGAGTAGCTAGCAACTGCACAGGACACGTGAACGGTGTAAATAAACCTCAGCCTTCATCAGAAAGACATCAGGAATAGTGTAGGTCATCGTGGGAGTTCAGGGCACAGATTTCCTTCCCTAACAGAACCCGTCCCTTATTTATGACTCTTTTAAACGTGATTATAGCTACAAACACAATAACCTTGACTGAAGCAGCCATTTTTCTTAAAATGTTTTAGTGTCACCACACTAAATTGTGTCTGGTTGATTTTGCTTAATTAAGCACTTTTAGTTTGCAGAAACAGCATGTAAATCCAGAAAGATAGGTCCACATTATTACCAGCTATATGAAGTAAGTAAATTGGGACATAATAAGACATCAAAACCAAACCAACTCATATGTTCGATTGCCCCAAGTGAAACACAGCATAAGTGTCAGGCTTCGTGTGCTTTTTACAGGACGAGCGATTTGTTTTCACTTGAACACGCTCGTTAAGCAGATCCCAGGCTGTCCGTGGACCTTAATGAGTTATGTAACAGCATCAGCTCGCAGCTGAACGGAGGAATAAAAAGGGTGATGCAACGCTGATCTCGTTACACACAAGGTGCTGACAGTGAGGTGGAGGATGAAACAGAAAATCCTGGGAATGAATGCATCTGTAAAAACAAGATGCGGTCATGTGTGCACCAAGAAGAACCTGAACCTGTAGTTACATCTGTGACACAGCCATTCATGCAAAGCACAAACCCTTTTCACCTGACAAATATTTACAGCCGCCGGCCTCTTACTAGGCAGATCTCTTTCCCCACAAGCCGAAGTCTTTTGGGCACATTAACAATGCTGTTTTTCTGTTTATTTTCTACTCTTGTAAAATAAAAAAACATCAAGGCCATTACAAAAGATCTTTTCTGGAACATTAAAATTTGAATTCAGTGTCTGTGAGTTGTGTTTTTTTTTTTTTTTTTCAGCCAATTTCTTGTGTCTCGTTCCTGTAAATGTCTTCTGTTCCAGAAGCTGTATGCATGCTCGTCTCTGTTCTTTATGACCGATGATCATTACAAAGACTCCGCTAGCAGGCGCAAGCGGAAAGGCCAGGAAAGACGGCTCGGGCGACACGAGCCCAAGGGCCAAATCTGTGGAATGTAACAGATGCGACTCTGAGTCAAAACCAAGCGTGTAAAGCTGAAGAGGAGGAAGAAAATGTGATGTGTATTATGTGTACAGCTTTGAAGAGACACATGATGTTATGGAAAATAAAAAGATTACATCAAGCTTTATGATTTGCTCATTACTGCAAGAGAAGCACAAACATTAACGTGAAAACTCTTTCTATGGGGGGGTTTCATGTACTACTAAGGCTTCTTTAAAGCTCAAAGTCACTAAAACGCATGAATCACCTTAACCCAGAATGTTGCTCCCTGCAAATGAGGCTTTCTTTAAGAGAAGTACTTTTAAGACTTTATTGAGCTGTTCTAAACTTTTGGATAGTGAATAACACCCATTTGTAAAGTTCCACTTAAACTCGTGTATTAAAGTATTATAAACAGAAATGCCTCGTTGCAGACCTGTGTTGTTTTTTTTTCCGCAGCAGGCTAAATAAATTCCAGTAACTTTTATGGCTCATCACTTTGCATTATTCGTCCATCAGCACACTAGTGTATGTGGAGGACAGGCAGAAATATGGTGTTGGGAGAAGTACATGCAGATTAGATTTTAGTGGCCGGAGGTTCGCCAGCACCAGAGGCAAGGATTGCGATTAAGGATGGAGGATGAAGTAAGGAAAAGAAAAAAAAGAGAGGGGGAGACTGCTTGGTTATGATGAATAATTGCAGGGGGTGATATCCAGATGGTGGACCTGACTCTTCGGCATGATAAAACCCCACGAGCGAATCGAGCCTGTAATGAGCTGGTGGGAGAAAATGAAAATTCAACAAGTAGCTGACATGATATTTGATCATTTCTGGTCTCTCTATCATGCAGGGACAGTAGTGCAAACCGGATGTTCTCTATGTGTGAGCTGGTATACCAAGGACATCAATTTAAACTATAGTTTAAATTGATGTCCTTTTCATTAAAACGCTTCCTCTGCATCGTCTGTGCAAGGATGTCACAGGCAGGGTCAGATAATATCAATTTGATTAATAAAGCGAACAGTTTTTCTACCATTCATAAGCTCCATAAATACCAGCATGTAATTACGCGGAAAGTGAAAGTTACAAGTTCAAAGATCAAAAGATGGTTGACATTAATATTTGTACTTGATATCTCGGTTGCCTAGCAGCCATGGAAAAGTTTCATGTGAAGAATTAATGATGGACTGATTGTGTTTGCCTCCAGCAATTCTGATTGGGTTTAATATTGCCTGCAATGCTTGGATTAACAATGATAATCTCAAGATCACATTTATTTCAGTGGTTTTAAATCAATAAAAACTGTTAAAAGGACACATTTGAAACACAGAAACGCAGAATACAGCTGATTTGTTCAGAGGATTTGGATAAAAACTCATCCTTCTGTTATTTTTCTTATAATGCGTGGTACATATTTGCACTGGCCAAAATGGCCAAAGCTGCTATATATTTCTGCGTTGCTCCATGTAAAGAAAGTGCCACAGTATTAAAGATTTGAGCTACAAAGCAGCTGTTGAATTCATCGTTGATTCCCTGGTTCAGACTGCACAAATGTTTTTGTTTGTTTGTTTTTTTTTTGATTAAATTTCTGATTCCCTGCAGTGCCACTAGATGACGGTAATTATTGTAAACATGTCATTAAACAGGACTTGCTTTTTATCGGAACTTGCTTTAGAGGCACAGCCAACAGCCAACCACGGGGTCAAAACGATTGACTGGCTATTGTGCTTTCAAGATTCCTGTCTTCTGCTGCTCAAAAGCTGCAATCACAGGGGTTGATGCCCGTTTCTCTTGAAGAACTCCATTACTGTACCCTGTCGCAGGTAATGTAGAGGTGCACTGAATGCCTGCTCTTTGAGATGTCAATTTCACCAAAAATAGCCACTTCAGACCCCTAGCCAAGACAGCAGACCAATAAAAGAAATGAAGACTAAAATGCAAACCCTCCACTTCTTTGCTGGTTGTCTTGGTGTTAGGGTTCTTCCCTGTTCTCAGGCTGGGCAGGGCTGTCCCACTCTCAGCTCCTACTCCCAAAGCCACACACTTGCAGCTCATTCAAGGCCAGTCAACTCCTACTTCTACCAGCTCTAAAAAAAACCGGTTCTTCACCTGTTTGTTGTAGACCTTTGGCTCCTTGAGACCAGCCTCTTCCTTGTCAGGTCCACATACTTGCTGTCATCTAGTGGATGATTTGATTAATGTTTTCCCCTCTGTTTGCAGTTCATCATCACAGCCTGATCAGCAAAGACGCGCCCAGCCTTGATTCTTCCGTCTAGTGTGTTTCCGTGCCGGCGTTGTGACTCCAGTCACCACTTCACTTTCCGCTCCTGCAGCACGGCCCTCTGAGTCAGCTCCTCAGCAGCTGCACTGTGCTGTCCTCACGTCTGCTGTTTCTGTGGATTGAGCTGAAATTACAGGCCTGTTAAAAGAAATTCAAACTAGAGGAGAGGACGCCACTCAGCGCTATGACGATGTGTCAATAAACACTCCCGCAGCACAGTGTGTGTGTGTGTGTGTGTGTGTGTGTGTGGGGGGGGGGGGGGGGGGGGGGGGGT
>BJFM01002094.1:72626-143002 GCA_016586285.1 Arothron firmamentum | reverse complement strand
CTGTTCCCATGGTTCCAGCAGTGGGCGCGCACCTGCGGCCAATCAGCTAATCAGGGACTGATTTAGGGACGCAGGTGGCCAGTGCTCACTGCTGGATTGTTAGTTGGAGTTTTAGCAGTCGTCGCAGTCCTTATTGCGGATGCACCTGAGACTGTTCGACTTTTCCTGCGGCGTGCCGCCAGAGCTTAACCTCTTCTTTCCCCGTGGGTCTTGGAGTTCGGCGCAAAAGTGAGTTGCCAGCCTGTCCAAGGACGCCACATTTTCCCCAGAGGACCCTCATGCTCTGGCTTCCGGACACTCAACAGAGGAACCTCCCCTCAGGTGTTTCTTGGACCTGCAAACCTCATGTGTGGTCAGTTTTTTCCTCTTTTTGGAAACGCTTTCTGTTGCCTTTTGTACACCCAATAAAAGGGGTTGATTTTGCTTTGCACCTGACCTGCCTCCTGTCTGCATTTGGGTCCTACACAAAAACCACAATCCGTAACACTTTCCATCTTTACATGAATTAAAAATGATTTGAATGGCACTTAAATAAAACTGATGATTGGAATGAACTGATTGCTGCCTTTAAAAATCTCATAATCAAGAATGGGATTAAAACACATTTAACAAATTTTTTGAAAAATGTTTACGATCCTTGCCAGGTTACTTGGAGTGTTTGAAGTTTTGAAATTACACCACCGTTACAAGATGTTTCTGTCCCAAAAGAAATTCTGTATTGATTCGCAATTTTCTTTGAAAAAAGAAATCCGGTCTTCATCTATTGTGCTTCTCCTCCATTTCCGAAGTCCCCTTTTGTGCTGTTTTTCTTGGACG
Source organism: Arothron firmamentum (assembly GCA_016586285.1). NCBI lineage: Eukaryota > Metazoa > Chordata > Actinopteri > Tetraodontiformes > Tetraodontidae > Arothron > Arothron firmamentum. Next base: position 142,186 of record BJFM01002094.1, on the reverse strand, counting down.
ACATTATTTTCCTGCTCACCTCTTCGTGTTTTAATTTCCGGCACAGATTTCAGTGCAGAGGTGAGTATGCTGATTACTTGGCATTCTTTCTGATGACATCTTGACCCTTAAGCCCCTTTACACACATTTGGGATTCAGCATTTCTTGTTCAAATGTTGACTACAGGTATTGAAAATATGAATTTGACAGAGCTCTTGAACCACGTTTTTGTCTTTAACTACATGTCTTGGATGTCCTTTCTCAATTATTCATCAGCCCATGCACCTCTGGCAGTCGTGTTAAATCACAACTATATAGGCATTATTTCCCATTTACTTCAGCATGGAAATTGGCTGATGACTCATTATGTATATGCCACTCCATGAAATGCGTATTAAATCATTTTTCTTAAAGATGGTTATGATGAAGTATGTTACGGGAGCTTAACAATTAACTCAGTGATAGTTTTTCACCACGTGCCAATGATCAGCTTTATCTTCCCCAGAAATGGGCAGGGGGCATGTAATTTGTTGGCGGGTTTTAATTTAGTTTGTGCCCTTTCCTCCTCTGGCCTCTGGAAACAAAGATCCCTTTTTTTTTTTTTAAAGCACAGAGACAGAGTGGTGGTGGTTGCTTTCGTACGTGAAGGGTCTCAGATACTTGCTGCTCTGGCGGTGATGCAGCATGTTTTCAGAAAGGGCAGAAAAACAACTAAAGCTTTCCATGTTCTACTGTAGATGTATCAATAAAGTCGTTGTCTGCTGTCTTGTCCTATTTGATCAGATATTACTTACCTTAACTGAGCAAAACACGTCGATCTTTATTTTTGACATAGTTTTTCTTCTGTATGTAAAAACCGTGGCTCATATCCAGCCAAGCAAAGGTCACAGCAATGCCTATTCATCAGAGTTTTTGGTTTCAATATTAGGACAAAGTCATTTGTTTGACAAAGTGAATTCAGATTATGGCGTTGTGATTGCTTTATTCCTTTTGCAGGCATGCAGAGTGGGATGTATGCAGATCTAAGACACAATCTTGACATCTGCATAGCCTGTATTTGAAGCCACTTTTGTAACAGATAATAGACTTCTCTCTCTCTCTCTCTCTCTCTCTCTCTCGTCGCAGATGAACTGTGAGAGTCGCAATGCATTTCAATTTCAAATATGTCAGAAGCCTCCACAGAGCTCACACATTCACGCAAATGGCATGAAGTCTGAGAAGAGCGAACCTGTGTTTTGTGGAGCTTTGGAGATAAATGAGGTTTGGTTAATAGGATCTTTTGACTGTATTTGATTTGGCATTGGCATGCTTAACACTCTGCTGATTGGCAGGCGGTCCCAGGTCTCTTGATCCAAATCTGCTCCGCTGAGTCGGTCCAGAAGGTTGTCTTAGTTGCCTGACTGAGGGGATTAAAGACAACATCAAACGCTAATCGAAAATCTCTTCATTACAGCTCCTCAGATAAAATGGAAATGTGGGTGCGAGTTGGTGATGCAAGTTGAAAAGACAAAGGAAACACCAGAGAAATGTTGGCGTTAGTGGTGAGGACACAATGAGAAGTTTCTATCTGCACGAAAAACATCTGCTTTACAGTGTGTCGCATGTTTTAGTCGATTTTTCGGATTTCTTTGGGAGTACACACGTGTGTAAGAACGGAAGATTCAAGAGGTGAAGAGTCAGAAATGGCTCTCCATCAACTTCCTGCTGTACCACACCGTGTTTCGCTCTTCTGCTCACAGTGTTTATGAACTCCCATTCTTCTTTTTTCCTCACGTGTGCGGATGCACCAAATCAAAATAAAATGCATTCACATTTACACATGCACGAGGACGTCTGAGTAACTGTATTATTAATCATATTGCAATCAGCTCAGGTTATGGTCCTGTTGGGGATACTCTCTGTAATGTTCTGCATAGATGATCAGCTACATTATTATTATTTAAAAAGTGATCATTTCAATCGTTCCAACCCCATCAGTTTGCCAGATTAGTACATGAAAGTACAGCAGATGATATTTCCGCCCCTAAAATGAATAAATGAAAATCAAAACAATCTGTTTAATCTCAGAAATGTCAGTTCATGGCTACAAATATAGAGTTAACCTTTGTGCGGCATACGCTGCACCAGAAGGACAGACATTTATTCAAGAAAAAAACAAGAAGGAACAGAATGGACAAGCAAATTTGTTTCTCAATATATCTTCCTGGCCATGCTCAATCCTCCACCCATTTCTCTCTCCCGCCATCTAAAAACGGTCCTCAGAAGCGAGGTTTTATATAACAAGAGTCATGTTTGACTTTCTGGAATTTTATCAGAAAAGGCCTGGGCCTGGTTTACGCTCTAATAATCTTACATTTCGACATTATAACCATGTCATTATAACCACATGCTAAAGTGACGTCCTGCATAGCTGTCCAAAAGTGTTGATTTGTAATATTGTCTCACCATTTATGAGCAGATATACTGATATGTGTTGACTGGCTGCTAAAAAAAAAAAAATCACGAAATGATACAGAAGTATTTTGCTGTGTGAGGATGTTCCAGCAGATTAAATTGGTTCCCTTCCTGAATGGGTCTCCTGTCTTTTAAGGTGATAATTGAGAGTGAAAAAGTAACATTACCTGGCTGGTTAACAAGACAAGGAAGCAGTTAAACTTGGAGACCCAGATACCTGTGTGAATACCAATCCTGTAAAGCTGTCCGCTGGTGGAAGTGCACCTGCGATAGCTCCTGGCAAGGTTATATAAAAATATTAATGCCAACTTACTATAATGGAAGAGAGTCACAAAAAAAAAAAAAAAAGTGGAAAAAAAGGACAGAAAAGCTTTTTCTGACAGATGCTTCCTCTCTTGCTGTAGGTTTTCTAAAATCCCTTAAGACCTATAGATATGATTCTAGAAGTGCTGAGTGTCCTTTTGCTATCTTTATGCTCACATTTATTCCTTAAACAATGGTGATTTATTGAATGGGGCTCTTCTGAACAGGCTTATCCACTCCCATTCCATATTTTACTTCATCACAGCACTACCTTGCATCCTCCTTGTTACTGGGAACAGATTGATGCTGTTTTGGGGTACTGGTCTGCACATGTGACCAAACACATCTGCCTTATCTAGCAAAGAAAACGCTAACAAATACACCAGTTTGAGTCTTTGGATGTGTCTGACAACATGCACGACATTAATCTGCGCATTTGCCATTTCTTTACCGAACATTCTTAAACCCATGTTTTAGTCTCCCGCCCCAAGTATGAAGTGGATTCGTGCTGCCATCCAATTTTGTTGTTGATAATCCCATCATTCATGTTGACAGAGGCACTACAGAAGAGCGTGTTTCAGTGACTCCGGGTGTTTTTGCTGTCATTCGTGTTCTTAAAAAGTCTGAAAGTAGTCGGGCATATCGACCCAGAATGGTTTTCTTTGACAGAACTCAGTTTTTGGAATGACACAAGACGCAAAGTCAGCCACAGCAAAAAAAAAAAAAAAAAAAAAAACATTAAAAAAAATGAAAAAAATCAGTTGACTTTGCGTCTTACACTTCTTTATGCCTTTAAGATGACCTCAGAATTCTTTGGAATCTGTTTTTATCTTTTATTACAGTGAGTGAAAGTCAAGTACTAAGCTGTCATCACACAGCTGAGCTGGCTAATACCCACATTTGTTACAGGCTGTTTCTGAAACGAAGCTATGTGAATGTTCAGAGGCCATAACGAGTGTGGTACAGTTTGTGGTTTCAACCCACAGAACAACATCCTGAGCTTGACCAGCGCGCCTGGCTGAATTATGTTGTACATACTGATGTCCATTACACATTATGAAGAGAGATATTTACCTTGACATTTCAAAATGAGAACTACATCAGCTAGTTGCAGAAACAAACATGATGATTTCAGAGTGCTGCACATTCCAGGACCCGAAGAGGAAGCGCTGTCCACCAGCGGTTCAGCGGAATAGAAAAAAAAACTGCTGTAGGTGTGAATATGGTAATATATTCACTTATGTCAGAGAAAGATGCAACCCTGTATGAAGGAAAAATACCCACAGCAATTGACAGCAGGGGGTCCATAAGGAGTGTGGGGTTTTGGAGAAGCATGTCAAATAGACACGAGCAGCTTCAAGAGTTGTATTTCTACCGTGGGGGTATAATAAGGAAAAAATAAATAAATAAATGAATAAAAAAAAATATATATATATATATATATATATATATATACTGTATATTTATATATATACTGTATATGGAAAAGTGAAGGAAAGCAAAGTTTTAAACCGATACATCAGCCAAGAAAACTACAGTTAAAACAGCAGGATGGGCATCGGTTCCAGGAGGAAAACTGAGCTGAGGCAAGGGCAAGAAAATTCAGGTAGATTTCTGTGAGGAGGGCAGCGTGTGTGAGGAGTGGGTGGGCGATCTGGTGTAATGGTGGACAACACAACGTGTGTAAACTGGTGAGTGTGTCGAAGTGTTAATACAATAAATCAGCGCTTGATAATGAATAAAATCCCGGACTCGACAGGAGCAGAGCATGCCTGGAGTCTTTGCTCATCTCATTCTTCCTATAAACAAACTGCAGGACCAGCTTTGGCCCTGGAGGTGCATCAATCTCCCCCGTGCTCCTTGACTACAGCCTGCGTGTTAATAAAATTCTATGCTATGTAAATTACAATAAGACGAGGCAAGGTAATGTAGAGTCCCAATGGACTTTCATTAATGCATACATTTGGCTATAATTTCCAAAATTACTTGAAAACTAAGGCAATTTTACAGTTTTTCAATGCATTTATTTACATTCAATTTGATTTGATTCATTTTGGTTTATAAAAATAAATTGTAGTTTGTACAAAACAGTTTACCAACATTACTGTTGACAAAATTAAAACATGGAAGAAAGATTCTGTTGTATTTCTGAAGCTTGTGGTTTGAACTAGCACACAGTTGAATAACTGTTTTCTTTCACAAGTCTCTATTGTGTAATCTTTCACTCTTTGTGCAGAAACCATTATTTGGGCACTTGTCAATCTGTAGTCACACAAAAGATCGGCAAATATATAGGGGGGTATTGTTTTTCCCCAATAAAAAGGCGTGCAAAGAGTTCAGAGTGTGTACCTGCGCATCTGCGTGGGCTCAGGGAAGGTATTCTCAAGTGGCCTATTTATATAGTTTGTTTCAGTCAAGTTCCGTGAACACCAGAACTTGCCCAGGTCAGGCCTGGTCATCACCTCAAGCAAATGTTGCATATATCATTTTTACCTTTAGTCTTCTTGAGATCGATCCTCACAAAACGCAGAGATATCACAGCCTGGATTCAGAAAAGGATCTGACCACGATGGATTTCAAATCATGAACTATGCTTGTAAAAGGTATACAGTATTTGTGTGTTGTACTGCATGTTCTGGCCGACATGTAACCAAAAGAATGCTGGACTCGGTTCGATCAACAGGGACAGATGTTGCACAGACACACAGAATATCAGATTGAAAGTGCACATAGGTGTGGTGTAGCCAGTTACGGAGTTCTAATAAGTCATTACAAGAACCTTTGTTTATTATTTAATCAATTATTATTAATTATTATTTCTCCCGACATTGATGGCTCCCAAGGTTGTGCTTCCTCCCTCTCAGTGCCAAGCCTTTCTTTTCTTTTCTTTTCTTTTAACTAATTTTATGTGTGTGTGTGTGTGTGTGTGTGTGTGCGTGTGTCTGTGTGTGTCTGTGTGTGTGTGTCTGTGTGTCTGTGTCTGTGTGGGCTTTATGGGCACAGTACAGGTCCACATGTAAAGTTTTGATTTGTTTTAATATGTAAAGCACTTTGCGCTGCATTTTATGTATAAAAAGTGCTATATAAATAAAGTTTGATTTGATTTGATTATTCATCTTATTTATTGGCCACATGTCAATTAATTATAATAGTTTGGATGTGTTTTCAGTTTCCGAGCATGTTTACAACCATCTCTGGGCTCTGATGGAAGCACGAGAAACACATTTTCTCTAAGTTTCTATAATAATAATGCTTAAAAACAGCAGTTTTGATCTCACAGATTACAGCTCATTTGTTTCTCTGTCAATGTACAGTAATTGCTTCACTTATCTTCGACAAATTCTCTCGACAGTTGTGGACCTTTTGTGGGGGGAAAAAAAAAAAGGATCTTTGATTATAATATTTCCAAACACGTGCATTATTTTCTTGCATATTTATATATTTGCCAACAGTGCTTTACGCTCAAATGCAGAAAGCAGGCTGGAGACCTCACTTTCCCACCTCCAGCCCATGGGCCCACAGATTTAATGCAGGTGGACTTACCGTCTTGCAGATGTGACAAAATGATGTGTGCATGGGGCACGATAGATGACATTTGTGCCGCCGATGCTTTACTCTGGATGTGAGATGAGGTCTGAGATATAGAAGTATATATGTAGCTACGATTTCTGCCCAACATGAGAGGGGAAACAATTCTACTGTCAGAAATTGACATTTCTGTCATACACCTCCATCTTTTTCTCACACTTACCAGATGCATGTTCAAGACAGCACACAATTACAGAAAGCAGCTTGGCAAACAACATAATTTTCAAAAACTGTAATATTTAAAGTGTTTTGCAATGATGTAATGTACATTAAATTATTGATGTGACGTTTGAAAAGGTTTAATACATTGAAGTCGAGCTAAAATTTAAGCTTGACCTACCATTTATGGAAATGTATTCCACCAGAACAAACAGAAATTAAGGATAAACAGGAGAGAATTTTCAGTTAGCTGTGATTCCCTGTATGCCTGCCAGTTTAATAATGCAAAATTCATACCGAAGCTTATGGGATCTATGTTAACTAGTAATAGGAGTTCTATTTGTCTTCTTATGTCCCCTGCGAAAATTCAAATTGAGTTTCCCCTTTTTTTCTTAAATCACTGGAGCCTTCCCTTATTGTCCTTCAGGACAACCAGGAATTGTTCAGGTTCTTTGAGCAGCAACCCTCTTGTGAGAGCAAATTGATTTCATCCAGCTATAAAAACAGCTTCCGTCTGCGGGGGAAGAAAAAAAAACGTTTTGTCCTTTGTGGATGTTCTTGTGGTTCAACAATGTGGCACTAGATGCACTGGAGAGACAAAAGTAGCAACGCAGTGGAAGAGCGTCATTGTTCTGAGGTCTCTGCGTCTCAGAAACCAGTGGCTGGTTTGACCTTCTCCTGCAGGCCGACCTTGTGCAGAGAAAGCAGGGGTGCACAACGAAGGGCCCTCAGTCTCAAGTCCGGCTGTGAACGAGCCTTCATCCCGACTGCCTGAAGCTGAACGAGCTGTGATCCTTTAGTGAGGCTGATCTATAAAGGCCGGAGTGGAACACTGACACGACAGCGTGACATAATCATGCTTACGTAAACATTTAAAAGGACACGTCCTATTTTTTTATGATAGTCTCTTTCTGGGGGAGAAAGATCACATTCAAGATCAAAATTGAGTTTCCTTTCTGTTCATGTGATAATATGAATTTAAAAGAAAATCACTGGGAAGCACAAAGCAAACACACACACACACACACACACACACACACACACACACACACACACACACACACACACACACACAGATCTCTGAAAGATTCTCTGGCACTCACACACATCATCCCTCCACCTCCGGCCCAGTAACTCGGAGCCACTGACCACCCAAGCGCTCTGAGGACAGGACCTCAGGGGCCTCGCCCCACAGACTACCCTCACAGCCATACGTGCTTGAAGCAGGCCAGTCCGCCTTTTCAGATCTTTCAAAAAATGAGACCCTACGATCAGTCAACAAATGCGTTTAGCAGGATCTACTCAAGGAACATCAACAGATAACCTATAACAATATGCCCGCTGACGTTGTTACTCAGAAGCATCCTCGTGAAGATACGGCAACAGCCTGCAAAATGCACAAAAGAGATCAGACAAGACGGTGGAGTCACACGAGTTAAAAGTCCTGATCCTGTTTTTTTCTGGTCACTTCCTGCTTGAAGCAGGCCGTAATCACCGACTGTGAACAAAGTCCACTGAAGGCCGGATCTGAAACGTCACTCTGGCGGAGGGCTTGAATTAAAACGAACGACCGGTGGATCAGATCCAACTTCCAACTCCGCCCGCAGGAATGGCGGCAAAAATGACAGATTGAGGGAAGCACGAGAGAGAAGAGCCTTTAAACAAATGTGTGGTGGGTCATATTTGATTTATGTGTTTTTGGGACTCACTCACTGTTGGTTTAATATTCTGCTGCAGTTCAGGATAAAGTGAGATGCTGTTTCCTTACACAAGTGATAACTGCAAGGCGGCTCAGCCTTCGATCTAATGCAGGATTACTGAGACACTGAATATCAACCTTGAATAACGTCCTGAGGATTTAAAGACTGAAAAAAAGCAGGAAAAAACTCAAAACTGGTTATCATCTTGGTTCTAATGAGAAAGTTAATGAGCGTGCAGTCATGTGTGCAGTTCATTTTTTCCTAGCTTTCCCCACTGGTTCAGTCTATTTTGTTGATTGACAAAACAAACGCGCAGACTTTTACAGAATCAACCGGATCGAGCTAACATCTGGTTCAGAGAATGACACATGTGGAGCAAATGCAATGCTTAGAAAATAGAACCGGTGTCTGAATGAGTGAAGTGAAATTAGCAAATACAATGGAAACAGACTGTGTATTTATATTCAGACAAACAACACAACTAAAAAAGCGCCCGTTCCTTCTATCCTCCAGTGCACGGTTTGGGTTGTATCTGTTATTAGGGTCTTTGTTAGAATTATTTTCAGTGTTGTGCACTTAATAACATCCAGAAATATGTTGTTAAAATGCATTCAAGTCAAAACAATATGACAGAATCATGGCCTCACACCCTGCTAATGTATGCGTCTTCATTTATTCATGCTCCAAAAATGTGAACATGCGTACATCCAAAACACAGATATCCATCCACTGCGGCGTGGTCTCACACTAGACAACAGCAACCCTGGCAGAAGAACTCCAAAAACCAAAGTGAGCTCGAAGGAGCAGTTCAGCAATCATCCCTGCTCCAGTTCTTTAGGACGCTGTTAGCTCGCTGCTTCATTGAGGTGGGCAGCCAGATCATACCCCAGCGGAGCAGCATCACTGAGCGCATTTGGGACCACAGCACAGCAGCAAGCTCCTGTCACTATAACTCTTGTCCCACGATGCTTCCCGGGGCTAGAACATCAAAACACAACTGACCATTCTGGAGTCTGAGAATGAGATTAATGTAAAGCCGCCCTTGCTGTGGCCACACGGTCACGTATATAGTTTTATAGGTGCTTTTATTGCTGTTTTCCAAAATACACTCTGGCTTTTCTCTCTTACTTCTCCTATTTTTGCGACTTTTTTTTGCAAACTAAACATGGACAGTGTTTTTCAGGGACTCGTTTGTCAGCCGATATCCTCCTGGCAAAGCTGCAGCAGGGACAGTTGCAGGAAATTGCACATCTGCTGAGACTTTCATGTAAACTGTCAGCAGAATATGATTTTTGTTTGTTTTTTGTGTAATGAAAAGCAAGAGGAGGAATGAATACTTGAAATAACAATTCATACTTTTTTCATCAAGACAAGTGAGGAGGGACATGTGAGGACATTGTTGATGCTGAATCACCCTCTCAGTGGGCATTCCCGATGCATTAATTCTTTTTTATGTCTGCATGCGTAGTCCCGCAGGCTGCGCTGGCACGGTGCCCGCAGTTCAAATGAAGAAGCCAGTAAATCTGCCGGGCTCCGGGATGCACACACCATGACCATGCTATTTCCCAGCGGGCACTTACTGGAACTGCTGTTGCCGCGGTGCTTTACAAGCTAATTAATTGGCTGTTTGCCGGAGCGAGAGCAGCGGTCGTCGCATGAGCAGCGCCGGCGCTGGTGGAGCAGTCAGACACAGATGCTGCTTTGTAATACTGAGACGTGTAACGTGTAATTGCCTTTGACATCAGTGTCTCAAGCTGCTTTTACAAGTCAAAGAAGTCACTTCTGTTTAACTTGTCCCTATGCGAGATCCCAAATATCAGCAAGCAGCTACTCATAAGTCATTCTCTGAACAATCGAAACATAAGGACCTTTAGATTTCAAGCCCAGCAGCAGATGTTGCGGAGCTATTTATTTATTTATTTATTAATTTATTAGCAGCGCGTTAGCAATTCCATCCGATTCCTGCTGGATTATCGGGTTTAGGAGCCATATTGCGTTTGTTGAACTCGTGCGTATAAAGCAATATCACAGGAAAGGCGATGCTGCTGTTCCATAGACACTCCAGACAGATCTAGAAAAAGTGATCCAGATATTGTAAGCTGCAGCACAAACATGCAAATCAGAGCACAGGTCCGTTGTGGGAGATCATTAATGCTCCCTTTGGGTTTAAACTGAAGTTGGTTTTCTATAAGCCACCAGCAGACTGACATTTTCGGTTTACGTGAAATGACTGTGTAGATCAATAACCACGGAATTGTTTAAAGATGTTTTTGGACGTTTAGGTTGACCTACAGTGTCCTTGGGGCCCTTGACCTTTCCTCCCCTACTGCGGTTGAGTCATGCAGGTTTTCCAGTGGTTTGATTTGCATCATGATCGCCTTGAAAAACCTAAAAATAGAAATCCCGTGTGCCACCAATGTGCAAAACAAATACAGTGCTAAATGTCAGCTGTTGACACATTATGAGGGGGGTGTGTTAGCATCAGGACACTATTAAAGATTGCTGTGCTAAAACATAACCCTGCAGTGCCATAGCAGCTGGCTTTTACACTTACAGTAGTTGTCTCAACGTGTTACATCATGTCAGGTTCAGTTCAAATTTACATTTATTTTACAAATAAGGACCTGCAAGGTTAACAGAAGCTCCAGAATTAACAGGAGGAGGTTTGTTTGTCACTGGCATTAACAGATAGTTACATAAAACATATTCAATGCTAAGGACAGCAGGAAAACTGGACAGCATCAGGTGAAGCAAAGTTAAAATAAGAAAAAAGTAGTTTGTGAGCAAGAAATGGTTTTTGTCAGATTTTTTTATTTCTTTTTTTAGGTACCCAAATAGCGACCAAAGGCCCCAAATCGGTTTTGCTTTTCCTTCATCTGATTATTTTTAGGATTGATATGGGAGAATTTTTAATAGCTGCTCTGAAATTTGCTAATAGAAAATAACCCAAGGTGTAGCTTTGTGAGATTCAATCAATCAGAAAGAGGTGAAGCGGAAATAATCAGAATAGACGAATAGCAGGAGATGGCTGAAGCAGTGAAAATGAAATTAGCCACAAGGTAAATGAGTCATGCCTCAATGTGACTCTTTTGTACAAAAGACTAGCGCAGCAGCAACTTGTGCCATTCCGAAACAGCGCTGCCCAGTCTGGCATCTGCGTCCTCCGTCGGTCTTGGCCCCTAATTGTGCTTCTTCAGCAGTTTATCAAATGTGATTACTGTCCTTTGGTTTGAGAAGTTATTCTTCTCACACTGAAGCTATTCTGTCGTATAGACATAAAAAGTGACCTTTTTTAAAATTATTATTATTATGATAAATTCGGAAGAATATTCATATTAAACCGCTCCATAAAAAGGCTACTTAGGTCAAATGGACCCGATGGTTTAGGTTACCTTTGTCCCCCAGTTGGTTGGAAGACAGAAGACCAAAAAAATCTAATAAATAACTTGTTTTGAGTGGAGTAATTTATCTGCCGATGGTAATAGATCAAAGTTTTGACCTTCAGTCTGGAAGAAAGAAAGAGAGATTTTTCTCTACTCTAATTTTTTTAGAGCACTCCTCTTGATGCTGCTGCAACCTGAATATCAAGAGATGAGCAAAATACGAGGTCATGTCATTTTTTAAATACCAGCTTGGATTAAAAGAACTGAATAAAAAGTTCTTTTGACTTAAATGATGTGGGGGAAAAAAGGTGCAAAATACATTCATCCACCTATCCTGCCTATTTTACAGCTTTTCCCTGGCAAACACTAAGGGGATTCAAACCCAGAACATTTATTGCTGTGATTGCACCAAATGTACACATTTCTGAGCAGAATTACGTTGTTTATCTCTGACACCAGTCCAGTCAAATGACAATTACAGGTAACACATGGATAACAGAATATTAACACAAACATTATAAGCACATTAAAAACATCAGATTTTTTTGTTTGTTTTACAAGCATAACAGAACATCTTGCCTGTACACATTTACCTGTTACTGTTCTTTATGCTAACACAGTACATACAGTACAGCCGATCCAACAGACACTCAAATAGGCTTTCCGTTGCTCCATAGGAATGCAGTCAGCTAAAAGAAGCACTAGCTCCAGTGTTAGGAGCACTTTCGACCCCTAATTGATGGATTACTATGACGAGAGAGACGGCAGAGAATGCTGAAACACATGGACTAAGTAGATGAACATGAGCTGGGGCCTGAGGTCGTCATCTGTTGTAGTCCGTCATCCCCAAACGAGGCGCCAAAGAGTCAAAGTTCTGATGTATCACAGCTTAATTCAATAAACTAAGAGGGCTCCCAGCCAACCAGATTTTTTTCTTTATTTGTCCTGTCAGAGAGATCTGACAGGAATGCAAAACGAAACGAATGCGAAAGCACAAACAAAGGATGTCTCACCAATAGGAGGAGTAAATGAACAGAGGAACTTAGTGCACTTTGCATAAAAGAAACTGGAGGTTATTTTTTTTATTTATTGAGGAGAGCAAAACAGCGCTTCACTGACAGCAAATTTACTGGAATTTCTTTGTTTTCCCTGACAGATAATTTGAAATTATCGGATTGGAGGTTTTGATGGTTTTTAAAGGAGCCTCAGGAAGTTAATGGCAATAAAAATATACACACAGTTCTAATGATGACCGAACATCCTGCAAAACAACATTACCAGTTTTATTATTCTTGGCCGGAATAAAACGGCTTAATCAAGCAAAGTGAAATAATCGGAGAGGCTTGTGCTCTCTGTGGTTGTGAGTAATTCATTAGATGTTATTTCTGCTGTTTTGTGCTTTACAGTTGCTTTAGAAAAGGCTGATGAAGCAACGAGTAATGACTAGATTGTTGCGTTTCTGTTGTTGCTGTCCCCCAGGCTCACACCCCCGCATATTGTTCGCCATCTTAAACCAATAATTCTGTGGCCCATTGTGTACGCCACTGACAAGCTATTTAACTCATTTTTATCCCCCACAATGCCCCTCTGTATTTGTCTCTCCCAGTGCTGCTCACCCACTCCTGACAATCTCCATAATTTCGTGCTTTGAGAAAGTTACTCAGACTTTTAAGTTGCGCAGTCTGGTAATGAAACTGAATTAAAGCTTTTTTTTACCCTTAGAATAATCATTCTGACATGGTGAAAGAGGTGAAGAATATTTTGCATTTTTGATTTCCTGGATTCGTCATTGCTGTTACCCTCTACTTTCTGCCAAGTGGAGTGCAGATTTTTGGCTAATCTCCATAACTTTCTGTCTGGCAATGGTGATTTGAAGGAAAAAGGGTTAAAAACAAAGCTGTTTTAGCACCATTAGCTGTATTGGAGGTCTGCAGAGGAAGAGAAACAACACTGTTCAGCTCCGAATAGTTCTGAAAAATTATAAAACAAAAAAAATTCATAGACCATTAACCAAATAAACATTGTTAATGCTGCCAAACGCTCACTCTGCTGAAAGTTATTCAATAATATGAATTACAGAATCATGGAACAGCACTCCAATCTTTCTTTTTGTTGTTCTTTTCTAGATCAGATGAAATCATATATTATTTGCGGTTGGACTCCTGCGACCACTGAAGACAGTCCACTTGTCCATTTTGACAGAAATGCTTCAAATTCCACATTAATCCACCCTTTTGGAGATTTTCTTTCAGAACTGAACCTGTCAGGCTGCCGGTGGTGTGGAACTCAAGCAATTTCAGGGAGATTCATTTAAGAATTTGATTAATGATCTCCCGCACCTAGTCTGCAATCTTGCCCTCGCAACCACGTCTCAAAGACTGTTATCTGTAACAGCAGCACCCCGTCATGTGTGATATTGTTTTATAAATGACATTTATTTCATACCTTAATAAATCAGATGTGAGTGACACGAGTAGCCTGTCGATGATTCTGTCCCCTGTCTTCCTTCTGCAAACCAGCAGCCTGTTAAACGCTGTTACATGTAGTGGTTCATGTTGATCTCCTTAGCATCCAGCACCACTGCTCCACTTTGGAACACCTCACCGTGCAGACAAACCAGATCTCTTCCATGTAATTAAATCAAATTGTCATTATCCTTTCAAGATGCGGGGAGGAATGACAATGAAACCCCCGACGCGAAGCAAGAAGCAACAGCCAAACAATTCAGACGATGACAAGATAGCTGCAAATGTCTATCACTGCGGCCTTGAGGTATGTCCCTCAGCAGTGACCTTTCACCTCCAAAGTCTAATCAGCTCATTCCAATGTCCAATCACAAGTTTGAATGTAAAAAGCTGAAGGCACTGAGATTTTAATCCTAAATTGAAGTTGACATTTAAGTAAAAGTAAAGATGTTGACTTGAGGCATCTTCCTGATGCATGCTGACCTCCAGATCTTCAGATATCACATTCACATATGTAGGAGGACATGGTCATGAACTTTGACTCGTGCATTTCAAAAATGCGATTATTTTATCCTTCAGTCAGTGCCGATACTGGTGGGAAGTCTGAAGAAAATTCCTCAGAGCGTTGATGAGACACTGTGATAGGACAGTCGGGAGTAGGACGCCTCTGGGCAGCAGGCCGCTCGAAAGCGAAAGCTTGGGTGGCGAACCTGGCGAGGCAGTGGTGCACATCTCTGGCAGGGAGCACATCACAGATCTGGTAAAGACATTACAGAGTGAACTCAATTTTATTTTATTGTCTGTCTCTGACCACCAGGAGCAGGAGGCCTTCTACTGCCTGGAACTGACCTTGACTGCTCTCAGCTCAGATTAAAGCTCCAATGAAAACCCTGATTTAGATCATATTAACAATTTGTGAGCGTCCCTCATCTCACAGCAGTCCGCTAATAACAGCCGCCAAAATATCTGAGCGCAGAAATAGGCATTACTGGCCACCTGCAGCACCAACATTTGTTGTTAATGATGTTATTCCAATCTCCTACAGATGCAAAAGAGACTCTCCATAAGCAGAATATTCTGGTGTGGACAGAGCAGTGTCCAGGTTAAAAAAAAAGTGTGTGTTTCTAGGTGCAGCTTGTTGCAACAATGTGGAAGGGACCAGAAGAAAATCCTGCGTGTGCTTGTCACACAGACAGGAGTGTGTGGGAGGGCATAGAAGAGGCTGCACATTCTAAAGGAATTAGTAATAATATCCTGTCTGTGCCACAGTCGATGTGCTCGGAGCTTTAGCTCTGCACAGAAACACATCAGTCGGAACCTATGAGGAGCGGCGAGTGCCGAGGACCCAGTGGATCTCATTTTTTTTAAAAAAGAGATTTAAAAGTGACAGCCTGATTAGGTCCTGACCTTGTAATCATTCACCTGGCATATGACCCCACTAACTAGCAAACCTGCGGTTGCCACACGCTCAGGGCAGGCTGCTGATCAACAGAGCTCAGTGCGTTCTGGTTCTTGACGGAGTCACCGTGGAGTCACCAGATAAACTGCTGACATTAACTGATTGAATGGCTGACTTTAAACAGATAGAAAATGAACCAAGAGATACCATAAATATCAAACACCAATCAAAATAAGTGTAATGTCCTAACAGCTAGTGCTATTCCATTTCTACTAGTAACTAGTGTGATTACTGAGCCTGTAATGCTCCAGGCTCCAGAGGCTATTTCCTGAGTGTAACTTTGTCAAAAGAAACTTTTTAGTATTTGTTCTAAAGTAGGAGTTCGTGGCGGTATGACAAGAGGAAAAATAGATAACAGGATCAAAAAAGAGTAGATCTAACATCAAGAGTGGGGTTCTTATCCTCTACACTTGACAGAAAAACACTGTCAAAGCTGCGATGTGAAGGTGGAGGGGCTTGTTCGGTGGTCTTAGGTTATGCGGATCATGTTTGTACAATGCATCTGAAAGTCTTGAACATTGTGGAGAATAACACACGCTGCACTGGCAATCAATTTTCTGGCATGAAGATTCAATTTTCTGCAGGTTGCATTGATGTAAAGCACCCTGCAAGACCCCCTCAGAGTAGGTTATGACCCACTAATGTGTGGGGTAGGGAGTGCACGAGTAGGTCACACATTTTCTTCCTGTTCACTGCACCAGTAATGGCAGAATCTTTACTATTTCAAATTATTTAATTGTGAATGAGAGCAGCTCCTATATCATTTCCTCCCAGAACACAAAGAAGTTGAAATAATGAGCCGTATATTTTGTTCTCATAGTTGCTCGCACTCTCAAAGAACATGCTCCCGAAGACTGTAATGATGATGCCCTTATTAAATTCAGCAGTGCAGTCATGCCCCAGTATAAAACTGACAGAATAGCAATAAGAATCCCCACGTATGAACGCAGTCATTCATCTGAAATCCTAATTTAGGTTTTAAAGGTCATACAAGCAGAAAGTGACAGTAAAATGATCAATGATTGGAATGTATGTGGGGTCCAGAGGGGATAAGAAACCAAAGGATACATTCAGCGCATGAGGGGCAAAGGCTGTTTGGTCGAGACACGATTGTGATGCAAATGTCATGTTTTCTTTGACATCAATCTTTTTTTTTTTTTTTTTTTAAACTGTCCCAACCCAGTCATCCAACATAAGCTGTATGGTAGGTTAATCTGGTGCCATGACCTTTGACCATTATCATGTGCACATTTTTCTTGAGATGTGAAATAAAATGTAGCTCTTGGTGGTCTGTACTATATTGTTAGGCTTTGGGTGGGCAGAAGATATGACACGACGCACGGAACTAGTGTCGGTTTTTGCTAACATTAGACCGTGCAAGACCTGATTTAACCTTCATTTACAGTAATAAGAGTTCCAAAGTTCTTTCCAGAATTTCTGCAATGCTAGCTTTTATTTTTGCAGGTGCTCAGCAGGTAGAAAACCACACACACACACACACACACACACACACACACACACACACACACACACACACACACACACACACACACACACACACACACACACACACACATACACGCACACACACACACACTGGCTACATTGCCTGATTTTATTAAATTGGTATTTTGAGTTTTGAAACAACTGAACCGCAGAGTTTTGAGGCCAGTCTGCATAACTGGTCTATTAAAAGCAAGCTCAAAACCCAGCCAATTCTACAAAATATTTCCTCTATCTGTGAAATTTTATATCCACATCCTAAACAAAACATTTAGCATCGGCTTTAATCTTTCAGTCCCGTTTGTCTTCTCATGCTGCCGTGCACTACTTATTTGTGGAGAGGTCAGCTCATTTCTGCAAATTGAAACCATCATAACCAAACACTGATCACCGGCGCAAAGATTTGCATCTGCTGCAAATCTGTCTTTGCAGCAGAGCTGTGCACCACAAAGGTCTGGAAGACAAATAACTCGCTCAGTGTGGCTTCCTGTGAAGATAGGTCATCGTTTTCCGTCTCACACAGGTTTGTCTCGACTCTAACACCTCAGCTGAGGCTGCTGGCTCCCTCCATGGATTGCTTCTGATTGATTATACCAAGTATTGGAAGGACAGCTATGACTCACTGGGCATTGGGAACAGTTTTTACCTTCATTCTTCTCAACTGCATTAAACAAGGTAATTTCAAATGTGTGCTGCTTCCTCGTGTTATGTGGCATCACCTCGTCTGAAATGCGTTTTGGTTTACAAGCGTGTCAAACTGCCTCTCGGTGAAGTTGTGATTTTATCTTTCTGCATCCCAGCGGACAGTATGCAACATCTACTTCGAAATGTAAGTGATCTTGTCTGCTCACTTTTCTCGCTGCCAACCTTATCTGATGTGCTTGACAGGGCGACAGGACGCTGAGATCGTTCCCAAGGAGAAGGTGGATGTGCAGGCGGGCCAAAACGTCACCTTACCCTGTGCTGCAGAAAGCAAACCTTCTGTTCACATTGGCATGATTGAATGGAGCAAGAACAGAATTGAGAACAAAAAGCTGGTTCTGTACAGCTCAACTTTTGGAGAAAAACAATTTTCAACTAATGTCACATTGACGGTCGACATCAAAACCATGGCCTCCTATCTGCACCTTTATGGGGTGACGAAATGGGACAGTGGTATCTATATCTGCAGCCTTAGCACCTTTCCTCTGGGCTCCATCAGAGGTGAAACAGAGCTAATGGTCAGAGGTAAGAGGACCAAACTCCTACTAACATTCAGATGCTCTACAGTAACTTCTAATTACTCTTTAATTGTTGCCTATGATCCACGTTGCTCCTGATTGCATCAGGGCACCGCTGCTCTGCCAGTCTTAATCGTTATTTACTTCAGAGTAGTTGCATTTCCTGTATCAGCTTTGCCTTTGTTGCCCTCGCTATTGTTTTTCATTCTCTCACCACAGTACATCCTAAACTTCGGAGGCAGGTAACAATCACAGGAGGTGTTGTCGGGTTGCATTGCATCCAGCTCAGGCACTTATACCTCCGGTGCTGTCGCTACAAATTAACCTCACATTATATCTCTATTAGATGTTGATGTTGAGATGAAATGTGATGTGGTGCGGCAGGTTAGAGGAAAATGGCACCATTAAGCTGCTGTTAATGTACAATATAGGTGGACACACAAAAAGGCAGACAGACAGCGTCATAAGCTGCAAAAAATTATCATTTCAGTACAACAGAACGCTCTCAACACTCAGAAAAAGACACCAGAGTCGGCAGCTGAATTACTCCTGTGGCTGACTGAGCGCAAGCACAGGAAGCACAAGTCTGCACAACAACTTAACCACCGCAGTGCGAGCTGCAACCGCATGTCTACAGATCAGTGAGCTTCTTCTTCATCGCTGTTTCCTTCGATCACACTCAATTTCAGCGGCTCCTCAGGAGGAATTGACTGTTGTTACAGAGAGTTTGAGAGACTGAAGGCCTTAGACAACAGCACTGGACCACAGAGACCTTTGCTGCTGTTGTTGATCTGACTGTATTTTCATTTCAATTAGCATAAAGACAACGTAGTTTTTTTGTTTGTTTGTTTTTTGTTTGTTTGTTTTTTTAAGCTCCCAGACAGTTACAGGCACCAGTAGCTGTGATAAATCATGAACTGTGCAGCTTTAGCGGCGTAGGTCTTGCTTATTTGCTGCAAATCGATTGTAGCATGAAATTACACCAATCTGTGCTGAACTAAAACAGCCTTTCACACTTTTTACATTGTAAAACAAGCATAATGCATGTCATCTGCCCCCGCCAGTGATAGAGCCTGGCACAGAGGTGTGAGTGGGCAGTGCTTCAGTGCAGGAAAATAATCCCCCCACGGCTGTCTAATTCCTCATGCTCACTCGTGAGAATATGAATAAGTACCAGAAGGAAAAAAAAAAAAAAAATGCAACATACACTCCATTCTGAAACGCAAGCAGATGAGTCTCTGTGGCGGAGGGGGAAACTGACACGGGGAAAGAGCGCCGTCTGTTGGGAAGATTTGAGTAATGCATGTTACGTTAAACTGGTCGTATCGAAAAGCTGAATAACAGAGAACTTATTCTTCCTGGTCAGGTATTAATTCAACACATTTTGTTGCTGACAATTTGTTGTGTCTGTTAGTGTTTTCTGGGATCTCTGGCGCAGTTTATTTTTGACCCCTGTATTTCATGCGTTCTTACCAGATGTTGTAACAGGGACAGAGAAGGGCTTCCCTGAGTCTACAGAGAGCATCCGCACCACACCGCTGACCACTCCGCACTCGACTGTTGCAACACGGACCACACATGTGTCTACTGATGCAACAGACGGTCCCAATACAAGCCGTGGCATTGTCACAGCGGGTGGAGATGCAACATCTTATACAAATGAGACACAAAGCAGGGTCACACCAGCGCCTGCCACAAGTCCTGATCTCTCCAGCTTCTCTAATCATCGAGGTACAAGGACGACTTTGAATGCCTTTTCTGATCAATCACCCGTCAGTGATGCAACCACAAGCCGCAGAGGTTCTGCACCCGCTTCAACCAGAGAGCCGAGGGATGACGCCTCACCGCGGACTGTGCAGCCAGAGGTGACGCCTACGACGAGCCTGCAGGAGTCCAGCACCCTGGGAAATATTACAGACCACCCTGGCAACACATCTGCACCCATAACCCCCAGCACTGTAGACAGAGAATCCACGAACAATGAAGGTAACTTTATATCTAATTAAAAATAAGAAGAAGAAGAAGAAGAAAAATGGTGTTTTGGTCAGTTGTGAGCCAGTGTTTGCTCTGTTCCAGCAGTGGGATGTGCGTTATGGCTGAGGTGAAGCAAGTGCAACTTCAGAAAGTAAACAAAACCAGTTTAAAGTCTGCAGAAAAGCAGAGCTGAATGTAAAACAGGCAGGACCCCCTTCCTTTAAAAAGCAGGCGGCGCATTAGCTCCTGACGCCACCTGCATCCTTATCACGCGTGGGCGCTCAACACATTGCAGTTTACTTGCCCTCTGGCTATGCTGCCTTTTCAGCATGGAAATCTTATTAAAAGTTCAACTTCTGCAAGCGGAGTTCAACCAAAGAGAGGGTCCTCACCTGCAGAATGCAGAGGGGAAACTTGCACACTTAACTCCTGCTAAGTTATGATTAATAATCGTCTGCTGGCTTTCAGCAGGTTGAGCTGGTCGATATTCCACAGAAGCGCCTGTGATTGCTTTTCTCTGAAATGAGACTTTATCTGACTTCTTCTGAATATGCTTACACGCAGACGGCCCTCACAATTCTCTCCTGTTGGTTCCAACGATCGTTCTGGCGCTGGTGTTTCTGGCCCTGACTGGCTTTCTCTGCAGGAGGTGGATAATAAAGCAAAGGTAAAAGCAATCTATCCAATCACGCATCCTCTACAGCTGATTACACTTATTCAGGCTTATGCACAGGGTGACCTTGACGGGAGGTATAAGGTCTCTCTCTCTCTCTCTCTCTCTCTCTCTCCCTCTCTCTCTAGGATGGATCTCCCACCTTCGTTCAAGCCTCCTCCACCTCCTGTGAAGTATACAGCTGTGAGAAACAGAGAATTACCAGCCCAGCCTTTCTCGTCTCCCCCGACCAGAGATCACACAGATCAGGTTTATTAAAGCTGTAATCATTATACAGCAGCTGTGAGGATGTGGAGAAGGTCCTGAGCTGCAGGGATATCTGAGCTGTGTATTGAGACGTCTTCTTTTCTTCTGCTGTAAATTAAATAAACACACTTTTTTATGTTTGAAATTAATGTATATATATATATATATTTGAAAATAAAGGTCATTTTTTTCTTTTTTTTCCTTCTCCATTCTTATAAAAATTACTCTGAGCATCTTTATTGACTCATTTCCTTTTTGACTAATATATAAATAAGTGTTTCATTCTTAATGATAACATTATCAAACAAAATATTTCTTTGATTTCTTTGATATTATTTGATGTCATAGAAGTGTCAATAAGAAAATAAACTGTATTAATCCACTTAAACACCCTCAATGTGTGTTTTTATAATAGAAATGATTTTCTTTATACGTTGTTTGTCATCTAATTTATTTCTGTCTTCTGAAATTAAAGTAATTTAGGAGTCGGCTGCCTGTGCTTCCCTTTGTTATGTTGTCCTCCAGCTGCTTTATGGACTTCTGGATCGTTTACAGCAGTAGTAAACAAAACATCTTTATTGATTTTATAATCTGGGGTTGTTTACTGTGTGGGAATAAAAAGGGGATTAAATTGGGCTTTTCATGTGTGCCCATGTGTTGTGTTTTGTTGTACCCTGCTGTGAGACTGTGTGCGTCAGACCTAGGTTACAGTTTCCTGTTTGTAACTGACGAACAGTTTTCAGAGCACAGAGACAACCCAGCCAACACAAAACCAGTCCCACGCCGCGATCCACCGCCGAAGCGTATAAAGTCAAGAAACAAAAGAGGAACAACTGCCAACAATACAATGAGCATAGATGGTAACTGTTTGAGCGTTTAGTCCACTTTTTAAATAATTCCACTTCTGTGTTTTATTAATGTCATTTACTGGTAAAACATGCAAATATTTTGACTCATTGATGTTAAAAATAACCACTGCCACATATAAAGATTATTTCTAATCTTTGGATTTCATTCTATGCTGAAACGTTATTTAGCAGAAAGATGGTCTATTCCACTGAAACGCACCGTGGGAGAAAACAAAGACCACCATTAGACGAGGAGAAATTTGAAATTCCACACGCGCTGATGGAAACTTCGGAGGTCAGGGGTGTTAACGGTCAGCTGGTGTTTGTCTTTCAGATTGTACGCTCTTGCTGGTTGGCCTGGGACTCCTGATCTTGGCCCTGTTGCTCTCGATGATCCTGAATGTCATTTTCTGCATTAAACAAAGAGGGGCTTTGTTCAAAGGTACGGCCCTAAAGAGATTGATGTTCTTAAAAATGCAAACCGTTTCTGTAAATCTCTGTATATCATCCACACAGATGAATGCTGGCTCAACGCTAGAGAAAAGTATGCTTTTTAATTCTACCTCCTAATCTTATTTGAATCTCATTTTTGGAAGTTCGTTTCGTTTCTAAATGGCAGCACTGCACGGCCGGTTGTGAAATTGCTCCTCTCTGTCTCGCTGAAGCATGTCACAGGATGAGGGGCGTTATTTCCATAACCCCAATCATGAGCAGCGGGAAAATTCCCACAGCAGCGAAGAACAAGAAAATCCAATCTACGGCAACCTCGGCAGAGACAGGGGAGGTGAGCCCGGGTTCTGTCACCCTTTCAGAAGCAAAAATGGGAGAATAAATGCAGTCAATCCCTCTGTCTGTCACTGAATCTTGTTTCCTCTTGAGTTAGTCATCCACGGTGTCTCCGGGCAATTTAACTCTTCTTTTTGTAGTAATTACAGTATAATTGTTTCTATTTACTGGCTTTGGTGGTTGAGAGGAAATTCCATTAAGGGCCAGTGAGCTTCAAGAACTTCCCAGCCTTTTGTTAATGCAACCAGGAAAATCAATATCAGCCAATAATCAGATCACAATAATAATATTAACAATGTCATATACTTGTTCAGACTCTACAGAAGTTTGCTATGAGATGATGTCACTACAACACACCAGAAATCATACAAGGGTAAGTGCCGTATAAGCCTTGCAGCCATGTTTTCATGAGTCACTTTCTCCACTGTGATGTACTATCGTATAGATGAGTGCAGGTGTTGTGTTTTGGTTTTCGTGTGGATCTTTGCTTTTTCCTGGATGAAATGTAGTTAATGATATTGGAACTATTTCCTCAGCTGCATCCATATTTGGGCTCCAATCTCAGAACACACTCACTTAAAAGATTAGTGCACAGGTTCACAGGTAGTGCTGAGTGCATATTGCAACATCTGAGGAACTGTGTGATGCCCAAGATGTTAAGAAGTTGAGGCTAAGTGATATATTTGCTTTCAAAACGGAAAGCTGTCACACTGTGGTCAAAGAAACAGTCAACCAGAGCACATAATAAGCACTGAAAGTTTTAAAAATACACACAGTTAGGAAACCAAAACAGAGGAGAAAGAAAAGGTTCACTGCATGATGCACTTAAACCTGTGTTTTATCCAAATACTTTTGCAGTCTTTGGAGCCTGATCTGAACTACGCATCACTGGATCTGAGGGTGACAATGAAACCCAAGAAGAAGCATCGCCGTAACCCCGCTCATGGATGCAACAGCCTGCAAGAGCATGTGCCGGTTCGGCTCACCCCACCCATGAACGCTTTCTTGGAGGTGGATATCAACATGGACGCTCAGCTTCCACCCGCAGATGAAAGCTCCATGGTTTCACACAGCAGCATCTACCTCAACACTCAGCAGATAGCAAAGGAGGCGGAGGACATGGAGAGAGGACAGAGGATAAACATGGAGGGGGAGGAGGAGGAGGAGGAGGAGGAGGAGGAGGAGGAGGAGGACGACGACGAGGAGGGCTTAAACTGGATGAACAGAGACCAAGATGGTAAGGAGAGTGAAAATAGAAAGGATTCTAGCAATAGAAACATCTGGACAGAGACGCAAGATCATCACAGTGAGACAGATCATTTTAATAACAGCTCTAAGAGAGTGTAATAAAACGTGAAATAAAAGTCTTCGAACTCAGAGCTTTCTTATTGTACTCTCAAAAAAGAAAGATAAGATGTCTGCTATTTAGAAAAAAGAAACAGTTTTGAGCGATGAGATTTCCTGTGTGACGCGAAGAAAGAAAGAACCCTTTGAACTCTTCACATTTGGGCAGCCGAAGAAAATCTAAAAAAAAAAAAAAAAAAAGGTTATTTTTCTGTGCTAGTCTACGTGACATTTACCGGTCCACGGCCACGTGGAAAATTTCAAATCTATTGCAAGAGTCAAGGAAAATACACAGAATCAATCAATGCAGGACATGACAAATGTTTTCATGACTCATAGAAAGGTGTGAAAGAAAACATGCCCAGCAGCTGTTTTCCAAGCTGTAGGTGACAGCTTCCGGACACACCTGATCAGCACTGCACGAATCCTGCCAGACATGTTTTCCTTCAGGGTGGAATTAGCATAAAAATCTGATTAAAGGACAGAAAGTATAAAGATGAAAGATCCAACTCGTTTTTTCCCCCCTCCTGTGAGCTTATTGTTATGTTAATATCACCCACAGAGGATTTGTTTCAGCAAAGTTATGATAATGGTCATTAGCTCTCTAATCTGCATTTGTGAGCACGTACACCAGCTGCTGAAATGAGACTTTCCCTCCTGCTAATTCCGCTGGGGAGCGAAGATTTACTGATCTGCTCTCTGCTGAAGGGACTGAGCACTGAAGTGGAGCTGCCAGAAGCGCAGCTTGCCCGCTAACCGTTTGCTGACAGTTTTTCAATCGCTAACTGTGGCCTATTTTTCGCCATCCGGGGATTAAAGATTTTGGCCCTCAGGCGTTTTGGAGCACAAGTGTTTTGCAGATTTACAGTAATGGCATAGAAACATGCAAACGGTAGGGCGCATTTGGATGACTGGGGCTATAAATAAAAATATCCAGCATCTTCCTTGGTTTTTATTGCCTTCAAAAGGCATTTTGTTTAAGGCGTAATCAGTAATATTTTATTCATCTATGTATATTAGGTGTATGTGTAGCAATAAAGGAGAAAGAAACTGACAAATACTTTTTCCGGTGCTTACACGAAAAAAACAAACAAACCAAAAAAAAAAACCTTTTACACTTAGCCTAAAGGACCTTTTAAAAGTCATGACTTTCTGTTGTTGGTGTTCTCAATGATGTTAGAATCTATAATCAGAAAAGAAAATATACAATTATCTTAACATACTAGAGCCTCATCTCAGGGTGGATTACTGTATGATAGATACATGTATTCAGCTCCATTAAAACAACAGCCAAAAAAAAAAGCACATTAGACAATAAACACAAATTTAAGTGCAGGTTTCAGGTTGGAGGGAAAAAAAATCACTTGGGAAACGATTTGTGGTTTTCAATTTCTCAGATCTGTACACAATCTGCAAAATGGAAATCTGTGACTTATGAATGTTTATTGAGTGATAGATGTTTATTTTACACATTATTTGGAAGAGAAAACCCATTTCCCAATTATTTTATACAGAAAAAAACTATAGATGTAGATGTGCATGCTTCATACAAGTTACCAATTTTTAATCAAGATACATGTTTCAATAATACCACCATTAGTCCTGTAAAACAAATACAAAAATTATAGTAGTAGTAGTAGTAGTAGTAGTAGTAGTAGTAGTAGTGGTAGTAGTAGTAGTAGTAGTAGTGGTGGTGGTAGTAGTGGTAGTAGTACCAGCAGCAGCAGCAGCAGTTGAATGACATAAATATAGAAACGAAATAAAAAGAAATGGAAGACATGAACGCGGAACCCACAAACAGGAAATTAACACCTTTCTTTACAACTGAGTGCAGCATCTTCCTGTACGGAAACGAGCTTTGGGGAAAACATGGCGGCGCCCGTGTGAATGTCATGTTACTTTGCCAATTGGTTGAATTTGGTCATTTCTAGATACGACTTGCAACGTATTCATGCTTATACGTAAGTTAAACATCAGGCAATTGTGGTTTGATCCATATCAATCACGCATAACCTTCGAAAACTAGCCTTACTCATTAATTAACAAACGGAGTGATAGCATTTTAGCTAGCGATTAGTGTACTCCTTGAAGGAATCACAATGGATCCTGACCAACAACTGAGAAATGTAAGTTCCAATATCTATGAATATTGCCAGCAGCTGAATCTGATAATGATTTTGAGTTATTTTTGTATTGCAGCTGCGTGATTTCCTCCTGGTTTACAACCGCATGACTGAAATTTGTTTCCAGCGATGCAGCAGCAACTTTAACTACAGAAATCTCACAATGGACGAGGTATGAATGAAGTCATATCAGTATATTCATCGGTTACCTATTTTATAGTTTAGTAAATATATTGCCCAAATTGAATGTCTTTTGTTTTCTAAAAAAAAAAAAAAAAAAATACACAGTATGCATGACAGTATGCAGGTTTTGCTGTTATTGGCTTCACGTTAATATCTCTTATTTCTTCTCAGTTAAACGTATTCTGTCATATTTCAAAGGCAAATTTTGACCTTGTCAGTATGTTTTTTTCATGTACATTGTAATGTTTTAATAATGTCATCACTGCTAATCGCCTTTGTCTGTCCAGGAGCGTTGTGTGGACAACTGTGCCGGGAAGCTGATTCGTTCCAATCACCGCCTGATGGGCACCTATGTGCAGCTGATGCCTCGGATGGTTCAGCGCCGGATGGAGGAGATGGAGAGCAAAGCTGCAGAAAATGCGAAGGCAGCGGAGGCTTTAGCCTCATCTTCTGCTCAGGCCTCTCCTGTAACCCAGAGCGACGTCAGCTCACCCTCCCCCCTCCAGGAACCGCTGTTACATCCCTCTGTTACTGATGTTGCACCGGGGGCTCAAGGCTCGCTGGCCAAACCAATAGCCCTGGATATTGAGAATAACAGTCCTGTGTCTCATTCAGCAACAGCCTCAGAGGTGAAATTGTCAGCTGCTGCACCACTCACACCTGCGGCTGAGGAAGGATTTCTTCATAACCCTGGCAAAGGACTCACTCATACAGCGAGATTTCCTCAGCCACCTATAGCTACCACTCAGATTACATTAGAAAGTTCTCCACCTGTTCTTATGGCAACCCCGGAACCATCCACATCAGTAGACGCACCGACTGCATCTAAGTCCACAGAGAATCCTCTGCCTTCAGAGCAGCAGTGACGGCGAGTCTGTCCCCAGGTCTGACACAGAGTGATGTTTCCCTCACAAAATTTGAACTTTTTTAAATTGTATATCGTCTTGTCGTGTAGGATCCTGTGACTAAAGTTTCACAAATGTGAGCATTTTTTTCCCCTGGAAACACATATGGCTCGCTCTGAAGTTGGGAACGCTAAATTCTATGATCATTACTTAGGACCGTTTTCACTCATCAGAAGGCAAATTAGATGATATGAAAATCTCTTGGCTGTAATACAACTAGAAATGCCTATACTAAAATGTGCAATGTTGTACTTTGTATTAAAAGACATCAAGCAGTTTTAACTGTGTATGTGTGGGGGAGACAACTTTACTGTTTATCTTGGCAATGAAGGGTGGACAAAGGAGTTGCGATCCAACCACACATCAGTCTTTGAGGGGGTGAAAAGTATGCAGAGGACATCGTGAATACACCCAGGTATGGTAAAATCTTCCTAATTAAATAAACAAGGTGGGGAGAGTGGAACTAATTAATAAAGACTATTTTGAAGACATTGTTTTGGGTTCTAATAAATTTAATGAACCAGACACAATTTGTATTGACTTGCATTAAAGTAAGTGCTGAACTAAATATCTTTACCTTTTAGTCAAGTACGAGCTCGGAACACTATTTCCAACAGTTCATCTGTATCTGGAGTGACCTCGGCGCTGGTTGTGGTATCGCCGCATTTCCCCCAGCAGGTGTCGCTGCTCTGCGGTGTCCTGGGACGGTAGCGGGGGCCGCCGGAGCTCCTCAGCGGTAGCCCACATAGGCTCCGAGGCGCGGGGCGTGGACTCTTCCCTGCTCTTAAATCTGCGAAGAAGGCGAAGTTTCGGGGGGCGAAAAAAAAAAAGAAAAAAGAATCGGACCAAAGAATCCATCGATCAGAACCGGTAAGAGCTGTGGAGGCGCTTTATGGTCGTTTAATAGATCTGTTTTCTTTATGGCTCAAAAGTTTTGTTTTGTTTTGTTTTATTGAGGATGTGAACTTAACCATCGGACTTTTAAACAATAGCTTTGAAGTGATTCAATAGGCAGACCGGCCCACCCGATCATAACACAGGAGATGAAGGTGTGAGGAACTATTTCGCCTGTTTCTACGGGACTTCTCTGATTTATACTCAGCTGTTGATGCGCTTTTGTTCAGATGATAAAAAACAACAATGTCATGACAACAAATTCAATCTTAACACGGTGCTTTTATTGTGAAATACACCGTGGATTCTCACCTAATCACTTAAAGTCTCTCAAATACAGTCTGGTGGTCTGTGGATGCGGCAAATTCCCATTTAAACGGTTGGATCCGTTTACAGTTGAAGGGAATTTCAGCCGTCTTGTGATTTGTCTTTTGCAGGCTTCATGCTCCTTATCTCCCGGTCTGCTGCATAGTCATGGATGACATCTTCACACAGTGTCGAGAGGGGAACTCAGTGGCCGTCCGTCTGTGGCTGGACAACACAGAGAATGACCTCAACTTGGGGTGAGGGTATATCTGCAGTCACTCATGTAAAGCGTCAGGGTCTTTCTGTCCACATGTGGTGGGCACGTAAACACAGGCCTTACATTTATAGATAACACAATACACATGCTGGGTGTGCTGATTCTCTGCTGGTATGTGTGTTTCTGGCTCCTCAGAGTTGGATAAATAGTTTCCAAACTGTGCTGCTCAGCATCACCCAGTTTAGGTAATTCCAGTCTGCTTTCCCCCCCATTTTTCCCCCCCTGGAAATGTTCTCCCAATGATGTCATCCCTGAAAAACCATGTCTATAAAAAGCAGTGGGTGTGAAGTTCGTAAAGTTTGACACAAGTGAGTCATGCGGCTGCACTCATCTAAACAGTTGTTTGGCCTAGATGGAAAAGCACAGGCTGATAACCATGTAATAATTACATCCAAAATGAATATTCAATGTTTAATTTGATTACCAGTAGCTGTGGTGGTGACAACAACAGATATGACTTTTTTTTAAAAAAAAAGTGAAACTAAAGGCAGGTAAAGTAGATATCATTTTATTTTACTATTTTTATTAATTCTAACTAAATTTAAAGGGTTGAACTCTGTTTTCATGGCTCCTTTTTTATTAATTGTATGGTCTGCGCAGAGCAAGCCCTGCCTGTTTACATACTGTATTTCCTTGCTGAAGAGTAGTCTGGTGAGCTTGCTGCTAAAGACCTTGGTTATCTCATTCTTGGGCCAGGCCATATATGTGCAGCTTGTTGACGTTGTCATTGAGGGCTGCAGAGCTGCTGGCCAACCACGCAGCAGCCAAGGCCATTTCCTCTGCTCAACTCCATACAGGGCCAGGCTCTGGCTGGGCTGCTGACAGAGCTGCTCTGGCAGCTTCTGTAGCCGCAGCCCAGCGTAAACATCTGAAGGAGCAGGCATTATGCTGGAGGCATCAAGGATATTGTCCTGACTGTGTGAAAGTGCGCTGTTTTTCCCAGTCATGTATAAATAGTTGAATTATTGCATATATTTGAATGATGAGAGGAACACACAGAGAAGAGCAAGCTGAGGATTCAGCTCTGCATTTTCCACCCGGTCATTCCCAAGTAGTTTTCCTCCCTTCCTTGCTTTTTATAGCGCACAGTGTTGTTCAGACTGTGAACCGCTTGTCCACAGAGTGGGTTCAGAACTTACAGAACGTGATTGCTATTTCCTGTAGGTCGCACAAACCCTCCTGGGGTTCATTGTTGAATGTAGCGCCGAGTTTTATGATTTGCACGCGGTTGAGAGGAACCCTGACAGGTTGACTTGAGGTCAGACACCAGGGTGGGGGGGCAGTCGCACATAGGTGACATTATGGCTGCTTGTTGACCGTGCTACTTTAGCCTCTTCACACCTTTGCATGTGTTATCAGGCGGGCATTTTTATCACTAAGCCGGTTGTCAGATGGGTTTTGGAGCAGAAGGAAGCATGTGTTTGAGTCTAAATAAAGACTGCTGCGGTTGAAGAGCCTGCACAGTGCTGCAGTTCAACGAAAACAGCGGGTAAATGAGTTGTTTTGAGGGGTGGTGTTCTCCATCAGCATCCGCCACTGACTCAACAAATGTGCCCTCACATCCCCTCAACAAAAGCATGGCTGACTGTTTTCTCAGTGATGACCATGGATTCAGTCCCCTCCACTGGGCGTGCAGGGAGGGCAGAAGCGGCGTTGTTGACATGCTCATCATGCGGGGCGCCCGTATTAACGTCATGAACCGTGGCGATGACACCCCGCTGCATCTCGCTGCCAGTCATGGCCACCGGGACATCGTAGCTAAGGTAAACGAACAGACGCACTGCCCCGTTTGCTTTTACATGAGTTCCTCTTACTTCAAACTTGCTTTTAATGTATGTATTTTTTCTTTATTTCTAAATTCCGCATGGCAGCTGATTCAGTGTAAAGCTGACCCCAACACAGCGAACGAGCATGGAAACACACCTCTCCACTATGCCTGCTTCTGGGGCCAAGATGAAGTAGCTGAGGTATAGTGAAATACACCCACACACCCCTTTTCTTGTTGCCTTAAAGCGCCCTCTTCTGGGGAGAAACGGCCACTACAGCTCTACAGCACACCCCTCATCAGCTCCACTGCTTTTAACGTCTGATCTGTCTGTTTTGAAGGACTTGGTGGCCAGTGGTGCCCAGGTGTGTATATGCAACAGATATGGACAGACGCCTCTGGACAAGGCCAAGCCTCACTTAAGACAACTACTTCAAGGTGGGGGCGTGCTTGTGGAGATGTAAACACCACAACACGTTTATTTCTGTGCAAATTAAAACCATGTTTGACTAAATGTTGACATATTTTCTTATCCTGTATTAGAAAAGGCAGAGAAAATGGGCCAAAATATGACCAAAGTCCCCTATAAGGAAACATTCTGGAAGGGCACCATGAGAACGCGACCTCGTGAGTAACGAGGCGAAAAGCAACATTTGTGATATTTAATATCCTTGCTTCAGTGTTACTGT
The DNA here is from genome assembly GCA_016586285.1 of Arothron firmamentum. Taxonomy (NCBI): domain Eukaryota; kingdom Metazoa; phylum Chordata; class Actinopteri; order Tetraodontiformes; family Tetraodontidae; genus Arothron; species Arothron firmamentum. Next base: position 110,960 of record BJFM01002094.1, on the reverse strand, counting down.
TTTCACCTGTAATTACCAAGAGAAAGTTATTTTTTCTGGCGGTTTCAGGAAACGGAACCCTCAATAAGCAGGCTGGTATCGATTATAAACAGCTTTCCCTACTGGCCAAAATCAATGAGAACCAGTCTGGAGAGGTCAGTGGAGCTCTGCCGCTGCAAGGTCATTATACAATTATACACTATTTCAATCTGCAAATGTGTGTGATCTGTCTGCAGTTGTGGCAGGGTAGGTGGCAAGGCGATGAGATCATAGTGAAGGTGCTGCAGGTGAGAGACTGGACAACTCGAAAGAGCAGGGACTTCAACGAGGAGCATCCAAAACTCAGGTATATCTCTCACAAGTCTTATTTAGGTGCATTCTTGAGAATGTACATTTTTTCAAATTTGCTGACAGACTCATGCGTTCCTCTGAGAGCATTAACTATCAGATTTGATTTCTCTTTTTTTGCAACAAACGCAGCCCACGAGCAGTTAGCACCTTAGAGGAAATGTTCTGAAATGTTGTGACACTTCAACTCTCATCTGCAGATGAGAACTTTCACACATTTTCTGGGACTTTCTGTCATGTCTTCATAGGATTTTTTCCCATCCAAACATTCTGCCTGTTCTTGGGGCCTGTCAGTCACCTCCATCACCTCACCCCATCATCATTACTCACTACATGCCATACGGATCGCTGTTCAACATACTCCACCAAGGCACTAGTGAGTAGATTCATATTCATGTATAATAGTGAGCCGGTCCTCACATTATACCCACATTTCGGTTTTGCCCTGTGCCTCTATTTGGAACTAGAACCAAAACCTCAAGGAGTAATTATGACATATATTGTCTTCGCCTTCTCTCCAGAAGGCTTCTTCAGTTCTAAACTAGTTGGCAGTAGAGCTGGCTGGTCACCTAAGAGTCGTTGACAGGGTCGTTGGCAGGGTCGCATTACACCAGTAGAGGGCACCCTTTCCGCAGTTAATGCAAATTCCTTTGGAATTCTGATTTTAACAGGACAATTTTTAGATTTGACACACTGGAAAAAGGGTAGTAAATACACCACTAAATGTCATACAACATCAGAAGAAATTATTCTAGTTTTCATCACAAGGGAAGAAAGATCAAGGACCAAATATTTCAGGACAAAAAATGTGGATGGAGACTCTTCTGTCCATATTTATGTCAGTGTTTTCAAGTGAAACAGTCAAGGATACCTAGTGATGTTTTGAGCACACTTTCTGTATTTTTGAATGCTTTGAAAGTATATTTATTGGTTCAGTAGTTCTCATCCATTTATGTTTGACTGCTTTGCTGTTCTGTTTCCTGTGTCATTTCCTTTTGCATCGTCAGCTCTCGTCGTGGACCAAAGTCAAGCTGTGAAGTTTGCTCTTGACATCGCCAGTGGCATGGCTTTTCTCCACACCTTAGAACCAATGGTTCCACGTTTCTACCTCAACAGTAAACACATCATGGTGAGATCCTCCTGACTCCCTGTAACCACTGGCGTTCGAACATCTGACAGTGAAAGCAAGAGACAATTGTTGCTGTGACAACGGGTAATGTTGATGACGCAATGCTCTGTACATAGATTGATGAGGACCTGACAGCCAGAATAAGCATGGCAGATGCTAAGTTCTCCTTCCAGTGTCCCGGTCGGATGTACTCTCCGGCATGGATGGCCCCTGAAGGTATTTCCCGTCTTCTTTTATGACTCATTCGGTAGGGAAAACAATGTTTAATTTAAAGCAGGTTTGGTGGTAAACAGGCATTCATTCTGGATTTCTTGCTGTGAGTACATTTTTGTCTCTCTTCATCTTATGCCCAGCCTTGCAGAAAAGGCCTGAAGACATTAACAGAAGATCTGCTGACATGTGGAGCTTTGCTGTGTTACTATGGGAGCTGGTCACACGAGAGGTTCCCTTTGCTGACCTCTCACACATGGAGATAGGCATGAAAGTGAGTTGCTGCTTATGTACTGTTAGCATAATGCTTTGCATTAACATCCACTTTCTTGTCTGTGCACACACCAAACACAAATAGCCCAAGGCCTGTAGATTTTGGGTCAAAACAGCAGCTTAAAGTCTGGCCTCCCTGTTTTGTTGCTTAGGTGGCTCTGGAAGGTCTTAGACCTACAATTCCACCTGGAATTTCACCTCATATCTGCAAGATGATGAGGCTCTGCATGAACGAAGACCCGGCCAAGAGACCCAAGTTTGACATGATCGTTCCCATCCTGGAGAAGATGCAAGACAAGTAAATGCAGCATTTGTCCACTTCTGTTACAGCCATCTTTTGAAAATATTTAAACCACTTGTTATGGCCGCTTCAGCCACATATCCGCTATGACACTGTAAATAACACATGAGACGACATCTGCTGCATAATTCAAAAGTATTATATTGCTTTTCTGGTATAATTTAAATTGGCGGTGTTATTCTCTTTCAGTCTGACAGCGTTGCTCTTTAATCTTGTTGGGAATATATTGAAATGTTGGCAAACATTGAAACATATGCAGTTATAAGATTAACACATTCAAAGAAATGTGTATGAAAATGTTTTTATACACATTATTTGACAAAATATGCAATAAATATTTTATATTTATGGTAGCTCCTTGCCTCTGTCGTTGATTTGATGCTTAAAGTTTTGCTTAAAGTCCTCCAGTTCAACTGCGAGGAACCTGGGAGTTATCTTTGACCAGGACATGTTATTTCTCCCTCATATTAAACAGGTTTCTAGGACCGCCTTCTTTCACCTCCATAACATTGCCAAGATCAAGAGCATCTTGTCTCAGTGTGATGCAGAAAAACGCGTCCATGCCTTGGTTACTTTTGGACTGAACTACTGCGACTCATTATTGTCAGGATGTCCAAATTATTCCATTAATAACCTGCAGCTGATCCACAATGCTGCAGCCAGAGTTCTGACAGGAATCAGCAAAAGGGATCATATCTCTCCGGTTTTAGCTTCTCATCACTGGCTTCCAGTGAAATTTACAATAGACTTTAAGATTCTCCTGCTTACATATAAATCTCTCAATGGACTCTCTCCATCATACCTGCAGGATCTCATAGTTCTGTACATTCCTAAAAGAACACTCAGATCACTGAGCGCAGGCTTAGTTGTAGTTCCTAAAATTCATAAAAGTAGACTGGAAGGACGAGCCTTTAGCTATCAGGCAGCTATACTGTGGAACCAGTTACCAGCCTGGGTCCGAGAAGCAGACACCACGTAAAGCATACAGTTAGCCTCAAACAAAGTGTGTAGGGCTGATAGCTCTAGTTACAGTCAGTTCTCACAGCTACAGCTAGAATAGGATCATCAAACTTTTATTCTACAGTCTGTAGCGTAGCTAAGCTGTTATAGGCCTAAGCTGCTGGGGACACAAACATGATTCACTGAACAGTTCCCCACCACCTCAACACCAACTACCATCTTTATTCCTTCACCTCCTCTCCTCCTTTTCTTCTCACTGGGATTATCAGTGTGTCCAGCCTTCCTCGCTGTTTTGTATCTCTCCCCCTCTTCTTTCTCTCTCTGTATCTTTCTGCAGGTCTCCCATCTCTAGACCTTCATGCTGCATGGATCCTGGCCTCTGACAAACCCAGTGTCTACCGTCTGCACCTGTCTATGCTGTTCCTTTTTTGATAACAACCTGCCAATGCAGTATTATGTTTGCATATATGTCTCTCTCTTTCTCTCTCTCTCTCTCTTCACTCTGTCCCTCTTCTTCTCCTCCTTTCCCCTGCCAGCTTTCAGCAGAATGGTTCCTCTTTGTAAGCCTGGTCTTGCTCCATGTTTTGGGTCTTGTTCAATGTCTGGGTTTCTGCCTCTGTAAAGCACCTACACACAATTTTTATTGTAAAAGGCGCTACATAAATAAAACTGAACTGAAAATGAACTAAATGAAATCGGATGGAGTTTACCACAGATTCAGGAAACTTTTAGACTTGAATATAAGATGCTGTGTAACAAACAGCATGATGCAGTAATTAGAAATACTTCCTGTTTGTCACTTGTTTCACCATGGGGGCGTTCCTATTGGGGCAGACCGGCACGTGATGAGTCAGCTGACTCGGTGCTATTGAAGAGAGGAGCTGCAGCGGAATTGGACATCATAACAACGTGACGGAGCGCTGCAGCTGCTGATTCCCGACCAGGTCAGATTCAGCTCGGCTTACAACTCGAAAGTGTTCTGGGAAGTGAAAGCGTGACCGTCGGGTGTCCTTTGTCTCGCCTCTGTGGTGAACAGGACACGTAAAAGACGTGAGATGTGGAACTAACTTGCACTGCTCAGCAGAGTAGCTGTTTGGTGCTTTTTTTTCCTTTCCATGAGTTATTTATTCTCAGGTAGAAGTGTTAAATTACGCCTCTGTGTTACTTCCAGACGGTTTGTTCGGGACCTCTGACTGCACAGATAATAGTCGGAACACAGCGGAACAATGAGGCTTCCTCTGACGGTCCTGGTTTTGTTCTCTGTGATGTTCTGTTCCTGCACCTCTGCGCCAGCTCCAGAGAAGAACAGGCTGACATTCTTTGAACATCTTGGCCACAGCGGCCTCAAATTCAACTGGAGCAACATCACCTGTCCCACCTGCAAAGTTCTCTTTATCATCGTCGATATCGCACTGCTGGTAATGTTTATTGTTCTTTAATTCAGATTACACCTCAGTGTAAGTGTGTTATCGTTGGTCAATTAACTGATTAGAAGAACAAACAAACATGTGAGTTATTATTTCATTCTCAAATAAGAGACAAAATATAAGCATCCAAAATGAAGCTGAATGCATTATGTACCATGATAACCTTCATACGGATCGAAATTGATAGCAAAGTCCACTAGTTTTTGTTCCATGTTTTGTAGTGGATTTAGCAGAACAGCCTGCTTGATGATATCTCAGTTCTTTGAAAAGTCTAATGGCTGCAAGTGCTTTTGTCCATCGTTTACAATTTCAGATACATTTGTTGTACAATTAAATCGGGCGAACATTTAAATTTTGCTTTGGACTGAAATGGAGTCTGAAAAGTAGGAACTTGCGTTTTCAGGGAGTTTCAGATGGCAGCTGTCAGAAAAGGGCAATGTCCTGTCGTTCATGTTTATATTTACATAGAGGTTTCAGGTATACATCTCTCCTCTGATCTGATCTCTGATCTTCACACTTTTCCCAGAGTGATGTGAACGAAGAGCGAGTGGCACGTACAGCTGGCGAGGCGTGCATCCGCCTCCATCTGGCAGATGAGAAGGTGTGTCGATCCATAACTGAGTTGTTCAGGGAGGACTTCCTCCGAGCTCTGCAGCGGTCAGTGTTGTCGCCCGGGGAAGCGTGTGCCCTGCTGGTAGGCCCCTCCTGTGGTAAATACGACATCTATGCCCCCTGGAATGTCACGCTTCCCAACATCCCCAAGCCTCCCGTGACACCACCCTCCCCTCCAAAACCTGGATCCCCGCAGAGCAGGGTCCTGTTTCTGACAGACATCCACTGGGACCAGGTGAGCACAAGTAATCCAACCAGATCACATTAGCTTGTGTACCAAAACAGGCTATTTAAAACCCAATAATATCCACAATAAACCATGTGTAATTTTCTTAAAACATAAAAACCGTCTTAACCTTCAGGACTACATGGCCGGCACTGCTGCAGAGTGTAAAGAGCCTTTGTGCTGCCGCAAGGACTCCGGACTTCCCAGCTGGAACCGGCGGGAGGCTGGATTCTGGGGAACCTACAGCAAATGCGACCTACCTCTGCGGACAGTTAAAAACCTCATGGAAAACGTTGCTGCTGCTGGACCCTGGGACTGGGTCTACTGGACCGGTGACATACCAGCTCACAATGTTTGGGCTCAAACCAGGAAGCAGCAGCTGTCTGAGCTGAAAGTCATTTCCAGGCTCATACAAAAGTAATTAAGGGGATTTCCCCTTTTTCTTAATCATCAGATTGGCATGGTACCTTGGCCCCAGCTGTTTTGTGGAGTTTGTCACCATGTCTCCTAGAATGAAACCTCTTTTCCTGTCCCTGTGCAGGCACCTGGGGCCAAACGTGAAAGTTTACCCCGCTGTCGGGAACCACGAGAGCACGCCGGTGAACAGCTTCCCGCCACCCTTTATTCATGGCAACAGATCCAGCAGCTGGCTTTACAACACTATGGCGGAGGAGTGGTCACCATGGTTATCAGAGCAGGCTGTGAAGACTCTGAGGTGATTTTATCATTGCATATAAAAACCTCCACATGTTGATGTGATAACTAAACATTAAGAGGAAGCAAGGAGTCATGATTTTTTAGATTATTATTAATGTAGAGAGTTGGTACATCTTCTTGATTGTTGCAACTCATTTACAGGCGTGGAGGCTTCTACACCATGGAGATTCAGCCTGGTTTGAGGGTGGTCTCCCTCAACATGAATTTCTGCGCTCGGGAAAACTTCTGGCTGTTGGTGAATTCCACCGATCCTGCTGACCAGCTGCAGTGGCTCGTCCATATTCTCCAGGAGAGTGAGATCAAGGGAGAGAAGGTGAGCAGAGCAGTAAACAACAGATATGTGAACTAAGATCAATTTGATCACTTGACTTTATTGCTCAATGTTGTTTAAAGAGGCTTAAGTTCCCTTATCTACATTGTCTTTGTCCCAACATGTCTTTAAAGGTGAATTAGTTTAATAATCCTTCTCTCCACATGAAGGTACACATCATTGGTCACATCCCACCTGGTCTGTGTCTCAGCAGCTGGAGCTGGAACTACTATCACATTGTCAACAGGTAGCTGCACTGTTGATTTTTAAGTGGAACTCATCTGTACCGACTTGCATGCCGTGGCTAGTTTTAGGAGGAGGAAAGTCTTCTGACGCTCAGACATATGTTGTGTAAACCACAGAAATGCTAAGAAACCAGCCATTCGTATTAGAATTTGATATTGATCTCTGGCTTGTAAATGTAATTTTAGCTGGAATATGCCGCTTCTTATAGGAGCTTTGGGCTGTTGCTGCTCAAGCTACTCTTCTGAGCAAACAGTTGCTGTATGAGCTGATGTCAAAACAGCAAAGACAAGAGCAAACATTTGTGTTCTTCTTTTTTTCAGATATGAAAGCACAATTACTGGACAGTTTTTTGGCCACACTCATAAGGATGAGTTTGAAATGTTTTATGACGAGACTGACAAGACCCGTCCGTTAGGAGTGGCATTTATCGCTCCCAGTGTCACCACGTATATTGATCTTAACCCAGGTGAGTTAAAAAAATAATCTACATCTCTGAACTGTTCTAAAGCTACACAGCTTTTTAAACCCCTATCTTTTCTCTGTTAAAGGTTACCGCGTCTATTATGTGGATGGAAATTACAAAGGTAGCTCTCGGCTCGTCCTGGACCATGAAACATACATCCTCAACCTCACAGAGGTAAACCACAGTCCAGAAACCGGCAAACCTGTCCAAGACCCCAAGTGGGGACTGTTATACCGAGCCAGAGAGGCCTACGAGTTGCCTAGCCTGTTCCCTGCTGACTTTGACATGCTGCTACAGACATTTGTCAAAGACGACCACTTCTTTCAGAAGTTCTGGTACTTTAACCATAAGGGACACGTGTCAGAGCCCTGCAAGGACGCCTGTAAAGCTTTAGAGATCTGCCTCCTGCGGAGTGGCCTGCAGGATGATCTGGGTAAATGCAGCAAACACCAGGGGGTTGTAGGGAATTTGATGCGCGCTGCCAGGAAGATCTTGTGTTGATCTAATGTGGGGGTTAGCAGAAGCAACATGACCAAAATGTGTAATGAAACCAAAGGAGAGACTCTATGGTCCTTGGTTACGCCTTATTTTAGCAGTAGTTCAATGGTAACAATTGTGAATAGAATTTTTGAGACTGTTTGCAGTGCGAGTTGTGCTCAAATTGTCCTGAAGGATGGTATGGTGGTTCCTCTATACTGCTTGCCTCTTGTGGGGAAAATCTGAAAACAGGGATGTTTTTACTGCTTCTAACACAGCTACAAAGCTCTTCTACTGCAGGATATATTTCATCAGTATTTTTTTCAGTGTTATGACCTATATTGATTTATCAGGTCAACTCCGAGTGCTGCAATCAGGGTCTCACTGTTATGAAAACTGCTGATGTTCACCTCTTTACACCAAGCATGAACTTTAAGATTGACTTTGATCATATGTTACTCTGGACTCCATTTGAATCACTTTATCTGGTCTCTTGTGATCTCAGCCGTCACTCCTCAGGTTTGAGCTGTATTAGCGTTCCGTTTGTTTGCTCTCGAAAACCTCTTCCTTAGATCCTATCTGAATGACAGTATTTACCATTGAGTGTTTGTTCATGTCAGCACTTAAATTATTTGCTGTTAAATATTCAGGATGTGTAAAGATCAAGTTTGATATACCTCAAGTCTGACACGTGGAAAGTCTGAGCTTGCTCTATTCACTCGATGGTGATATTTGTATGTAATTTCAGCAAAGACTGTTTAAGATTTAAGTAAAATCTGATTATCTCCTCCTTGGTTGCAGTTTCAAGCTTCCACATTTGACAGATGTAATTGGCATGTGTCATTAAAGTTGAGGCCTGCTTTAGTGGTCCTGTGTTTTTGTTTTTACATCTACACACACAAAAGGGATTTTGAAAATTAAATGAAGGTAAAATTAATGAAGGTTCAACCATATCATTTTATACTTTTACTCACTGGAGGATTTGACCAGCAATATAAGGGTAATTATTTATATGTTCCTATTGATTTCCATGAAATGCATTGATGGACCCGACATGATTTGACTGCACACAGACTCGAAAGAAGTCATTTAGTTCAATTCAATTTTTCAGTTCAGATTTTAGTGTTTGAACGAGACCTTTAATCCTGAAATTTATGGCTCTGAAAAAAACATCGTCACGCCAAAGTCCTCTTTGTAGAGGTCCCAGGTCTTTGGTTTGTGAGGGTTATCCAGCTCTTCTCGAGGTAGAAACAGCCTGTAGACAGACAGCATAACTTTAAATATGAATTTTTTCAATAAAAAAAAATATAAAAGAACCGAAACCCACTTGTTATTCTCAATGAAGGAGGTGTTGAACCAGAAGTAGAAGGGAACATCTTCATAGCCTTTTGGCAGACCCTAAAAAGAGATGTGTAGGAACGTGAAGGTGCTGGAGAACAAGCCGCTTTCCGGTACATACGGCGGTAAAAGACTCACAGCACTTGATTCAAACATGACCTTCACGTCCCCTTCAACCACAGGCCCATTCTGCAGGCTGATGACTGCTGCATTGTTGCCCACATCGGGGAAGACCTATCACACCAGGACAAAATGAGTCAAACATCCACTCAACAGATGAGTATGTGATGTGTGGTGTGGTGTGGTGTGTGTGTGTGTGTGTGTGAGAGTGTGTGTGTGTGTTGAGAGAGAGAGACTCACTGTGCAGTTCTCTTGTTTGGCGCACACACACTGAAATATCAGCTCTTTCTTTGAAATGATCTTAACTTTCAGGTCGCTGCCATCACCTTTGCCCACACCTTAAGTAACAGCAGAAAAGACAAACATATTAAGCACAATAAAGGTTTGTTTAATCTGCTGATTTTCTGGGATTCACTTGCGATGGAGTGGATACGGATGCTTTTGATCCCGAGTCTTTTGGGTGGAGGCAGCTGTCTGTTGAACGTGTTCTTCATAATCTCGTAGTACCCCACATATCGACTCTGGGATTTACACACATTAACACCTGTTTGATCAACTCAAATTGTGACATTTTGGTCTGTTCTCACCTGAGACGGAGTCTCCACTCCCTGAAATTTGGAGCTCTGGCTCTTATCTGTCCTCCTCTCGCCAAAGTATTCCAGGCTGTCCTGATGGACAAGACAAAATCATTTTGCAATTGTCGGTTTTTTGCTTGAAATAACAAGAAAAGTTGCCGTCCACTACCTGTGCACTCTCAAACTGGTCACTGTCAATAAGCCAAGTGCAGATCATGGTGCCTGTGCGTCCTGATGGAAAGGACACAGGAAATAATAATCATAATAATAATCAGCAAATAATAATAATAATTTTTTTTTAAAAAGATAAAAATTCTTTGACTCCACCTTTCCCTCCTTTGCAGTGTATAGCGATGATGTTTTTGGGATCGGCTGTCATCCACTCCCTCACGTTCGCCGTGTATTTCAGCATGTCCCTGATTGAGAGATCAGTTTTTCAAGACCTAATCTGAAATGACACCACTGCAACACAGATAATACAGCAGAAGCTGGCACTCACTCCAAGGAGGGGACGTTGTGGTCGTCAATGAACACCCGTTCAACCCTGTAGTGGAAGAACTGGGGGTCATAGCCTTTCTCACCTGGAGACAAAAGATGTTGATGAGTGGATCGAAACTTTAATGCAGCATGTGATTTAAAAATGTAAAAACTTACTGCACAGATTGTAAACCTTATAGTGCCCTTCGTGTTTTGTGTCCAGAAATCTCGCCACCTCCTGTTCAATAAACCTTTGACATTAGCCTGTTGACCTTATTTTGAAAGACTTTTGTTAAATCAATATCGCCCTCTTGTGGGGGTGATGTTTAACAACAGCATTTAAAAGTAAACATGGAGCTATGGAGAAACGACTGATGCTTCTGTTTGTGTTTGGACATGAAGGCAGAGGGAGCATAAATGAGACTCAAAACCAACCTTGATAGGATTCCTGTAGAATGACTGTTTCCCAGAGGACGGGAATGACATAGCGATGACTCGATCTACAGAAGAACACATATGTTTACTTAAAGTTTCTTTACTTTTAGTGCTTTCACAGGGCATATCAGTGACCAGCTACCTGTGACATAGGTAAGGTCAAGGTCAAAGCCATCTTTCTGATAACGCCGCTTGTTCTCAGAAACCTGAGGATTACAACACAAACTAAACATCTTTTTCATTATAGTCATTAACCCTCTGGTTTCAGCATGATGTGATGATGTTACCATCCTCCTGGTGACCTTCTCCAGTTCTTTCCTCTGAGACGCCAGCCTGAAAACCCTCACCAGGATTATTATTCTCAGGAAGCGAAGAAATGAGACTGCCCTGGTTAAAAAACAAAAAAAAAAGTTTAGGGGAACTGTTCTCAACATACATACTGCAGGGTAAAATCAGGGTTAGGCAACGTGCTGTAAATGAATAAATTAAACATTATCTCATTTAACTGGCACCTGGGTATGAGGCTGGCTCCTGACAAGTCACTGAAGGTGTAAATCATGGTAACCACCAGTGTGACTGCAACAACACAGGCGTCCACAATGTTCAGCCTGGAGCTGAAGTAAACTTTGAACCTAAAAACGCAGACAGACACGGACCATCAGATCCCAGAGCAGGCAACAGCAACACCAGTTCAGTGCACACTTGTGAAACTTCCTGTCCGGCTTCCCCTTCACATCTTCTTGACTAACGGCTAATGACTGTGTCTACTTTGCTGACAGGGCACCTTCAGAATGTCGCATTAGTCATTTCTCATGCAGCAGTCAATGAAGACGGTAGTGAACTACATTTAACTGCCGGAGGCCACTCATTACAGGACAACCGTGACTCAAACCCACACCAAGGGATGGTCTGCTAATTATTAACTTTACAAAACTTTACTGAAGGCTGTTGTTATTTCACCAGACAAGCACAAGACAAAGATGCAAGACTGCAACAATCTTCTGTGGCGACGTTTCCCCACAGCTGTCCCTCCATCACTCACCCCTCCACATAGACCCGCAGGAGAACATCGGCGAGGAAGAAGAAGGAGATGAGGAGAGAGACGGCCTCCAAGGCATCCCCCACCTCTCTGCTCCTGTCGTACAGGGAAATGTCCACGACCACCAGCACAAAGTCCACCAGGATCAGCACCACGCCAAAAACACTGTCGGAAAATGATGCAAAGGCAGTGAGCCACTGCTCAAGAGATGGAGCAGGGGTTCCAAGAAACACACTCACCGAAACCCAAAAGACATAACAACAGGCGTAATCTTCTGCCGGACGTTGCTGCAAACAGAGGCAGAGTGTGCGGTGATGCTTTGGGCTTTGATGGGGTTTCTGTCTGCAGATCCGGTGTGAACTTACTGGTACACGGTGTCTGGGACCACACTGTCATCCTTCCCGTCATCAATCTTCACTTCAGCATCCTCCATCTTTGCAACGTTCCTAACACACACACACACAGAGAGAGAGAGAGAGAGAGAGAGAGAGAGAGAGAGAGAGAGAGAGAGAGAGAGAGAGAGAGAGAGAGAGAGAGAGAGAGAGAGAGAGAGAAGTTATGCAGCAACAGTTCACCTCCAATCTTCATCCTTTTCCATTTCTCACCCGTTCACACCCGAATCCGAGCCGGGATTGAAATACACAGAGGACATGGTGCGTTTGCCTTCCTCCTCACTTCGCTATGAACTTGGAATTTCTGTTTCGAGAGCAAAATCAACAACATTGCTCCAAAAAGTGAACCGTTAAAAAAATAGCAGCGTCCTTCATAGTCGCCTCTTTACTGTCTCTACATTAAAAAAAAAAAAATGTGGGGAAAAAAGAGACTTGGGAATAAAAAAATCAATAAAATCTCATAGACGTGTGCATGAGTAACACGCATGAGTAACACGTATCGAAAAGAAAGAAGGAAACAACCATCCGCTTTTCTCTTCGGGTTGACCGTAAATTAAGAAATTGCGAAAATGGCAGCAGCTGCTTACCGTTGAGACTGTCATCCGTGAAATTATACCGGAGTGGGTCTTGTGACTGCGTGTCAGGACAAAGGAAGGCGGCTCAAAGGTTAACCGGCGACACGAACTTTCTGTCCATCCACTTTTCCTTTGCGGTTTTTTCTTTTTGCAGACGCAGTGTTTTAGACTTCCTGGATAGTTTTTTTCTAACTAACCCTTCCTCCTCGACCCCCCAGACCAGAAACTCTGGTTGTCTGCAGAGCAACAGACCTAATCCGTGAACGCTGGCTGCACAAACAACTTCTCGCACATCTCCCTGCTTCCTCCAATATTCACGTCTGGTTTTGATTAACTCTGCGCCCATTTCCCAACCACAAGGTTCTCTCTGCTTTCAAAAATCAAACATTAGCATCCAAAAGTAATAGTCAAAATAGTACTGAGCCTGTTAATTAGAGTCGATTTTTAACATAAATGGCCGTAAACTTTAATTTAGTAACTTTAAAGCGAACTGTTTTCATAACACCAAACCAAAGGAGGAGCTCTAACTCCATGACTATTTTAGGAGATGAAGATTGATCCACTTCAGTGGATTTAGATGCAGTTTTAGGGAGTCCATATGCTACAAAAGAAGGAAAAACGTATGTCATTAAAAATTCTTTAGGGTTGTGTGTGTCTAGGAGGAAAAAACTGAAGTACTTTTACATCAGGAGGTTTTGTAATTGTCAGGTGAAAAGCTGGATGGGTGAGAGTGGGACTGGTCACAGCTGGGGAGAAACACATGTACTCATTTGGGACGTGCATCCTTTGTTAACTCTTGCTTATTTTTGACTAAGAATCGTGGTGCTCCTGTAAGTGGCAGGAAGACACACAGGGCAAGTTGCTGGTTCAGATAAACCTTTCCACAGTCTTCTGTCAATCAACTGTGCATGTCTGTGAATTACAGAATAACCAGGGAAGAAAAGAACATGCAAACTCCACAAGTGAAAGCTGTCTTCCTGGAAATGAGCCCAGAATTCTGATATGGCAACTGTGGCAAAACTGTATTTACAGCAGTGCAAAGGTACTAAAAGGCTTGGTTATTGTGGGATAAAGCACTTAAATGTTTATAGTGGACAAAGAGGGAACCTGAACTATAAACTAGAACAAATTTCTACAGTTTTCAAACAGGAGTCTGGATCCTGCAATGTTGAACCTGCAGAACCAGCCCAGTCTGTGAGTAATACTACGGATTTTCATATTTATTTACATGGACATAAACAATTACCAATACATATGACTTGTTTTCCCACTGTTTTAATTGTATTTCTTAAAAAACCCACAACATTCTACAGACAAAAAGGTGGATTACATTTTGTTTTTAATTCTAATTAACACACGGGAGTGTAAAACAACATTCTTAAAACAAAAAAAGTATGTATTATGGCATTAAATTTTTAATTAACAACAAAAAAGAACCATGAAGAAATTGTAAAAATGTTTAAATAAAGGCTATCATTTAAAGCAGAGAATGATGGCCTGCACGGGTTTGTGCAAGGTAAAAGGTTTGCAGTTACCTTGCTGTGTAATCCAAACCCCTACCAACAGGTAAGCTGGAGATGGAACTCCTTCCTGGTCTGCTAAACCCTTGTGTTCTACTCCCTGACAAACGCTGAGGACAGATCCAAGTCTAACATCCGCTGTTCTGCCTCGCTCAGCCTGTAGTGGGAACCGTCTCCAGACATCGGCAGTGAGCGGCAGCGAGCTTTCCTCTGCTCTGCTGAGGAAACGCTGAAAGTGGAGCTGCGCTGTCGCCCCTTGTACACAGAACTGGACTGGGCTGCCTTTAACTTGCGTGCCAGGATGTTCCTGTGGATGGGTGACGGCCCTCGGCGGTTCCAGTTCTGCTCGGCCCGCTCTGCAGCGTCCATGCTCAGGCTGGCAGGCCCTGTGGCTGGACCGCCGATCCCCGAGATTCCCCGCCCAATTCCAGTCTCGCTGCTCCTTTGCTTCTCTTCGCTGAGGTCTTGCGGAGTGTGTTTTAGATAGGTCACAAGGCTGCTTGTGTTGGTTCCTGTGTTTTTGAGTCTGCTGTGAGAAGGCGTTTCGGTCCAAGACTTAACCTGGCCATCTATGCAAGGTCGGAATTTAGTCCACTCCGATACGCCATCCTCTGGAATGGCGGAGGGGCGATACAGCTGCCTCTCCCATCTTTCTTTGCTCCAACAACTTCCATCAGGAAGGGTTCGAGATCCAACCTGTAAAGTAAATAGTTAAGTAAAAGCTCCATATAGGTATACCTTTAGCATATACATAAGTAATGTGGTCTGGGAGACCTGGGTCATGCTTCTTTCTCGGAACTGTCCAGAGGAGAGAAGCTGCGGTTTGGTGTCATTAAAACTTGAGGTGCGACGGAAATAGGGATTCCTGTGATATGAGCCTTTGGTTGCCGACTCTCCTCCTCCTCCTCTGGGACCCATTAACCCACTCCTCTCCACCATCTCCACCCAGTCAGCAGTGCGGTTGTGCCGGCTGGTTCTGTCCCAGCTTCCACTGGGACCTGAAGGCAACTCTGGTTTTGGATTCAGTCTGTCATGCTTGACCCTAGAAGTCTGACCTGAGGGATCAGGAAAAGGGGCTGTGATCTGAAAATGATTGGGGTTGGCTTCCGGGGAGCTCAAAGGCTGGGCTGTGTGAATGAGCCCAGTTGGTGTTGGGATGGGCGAGTTGGTTGGGGATGCAGATATTTCTAACAAGGTGTCGTTTACTGGGCTTGAAGAGACGTGGTACGTCTGTGTGGCCTCCTTTAAGCCCTTCTTCTTCATTTCTTTCAGCTGCTGCTGAGCCAGCCTGTACCTGGGGAGTAATATTTGCTTTTGTCAACAATAGAGTCAATCTTCAGTAAAGGTTTTGATCATTTAAACTTACCCAAACACTGTCGGCAACATCTTCTGAGCGGTGGGAGACAGCCTTTCCGGGTCCTGAGAGACTGGTATCACCAGGGTCTGTGGCACAGGCAGAGTCTCGAGGACAGGAGTGGTTTCCTGGGCTGCACTCGCACCAGTACCCCTGAGCGTGCCATGGCCGTCCGACACGCTGGGTCTTTGGAGGCTGTTGCCACAGATGGACGCTTCATCAGACAGCTTGCGCCCTCCGGGGGAATGCATGGACCCTCTGTGGACGGAGCTGCACTGAGGAGTCTGGCAAAACTTTCTCCATACGGTCACCACAATGGTAGAAAGAATCACAGCCAGGCAGAGGGAGATGCCGAGCACCACCACCATATTCACACCGAGGGGTGTGATTCCAACAGGCACAGGGGGTACGGATGGAGATGCAGCAGGCCTTACTGACGGTGAAAGGGAGCAGATATACTGCAGGTTAAAATATAGAGAACATTAGGTAAAGAAAGAACTAAAGGAAAAAAGAAAGAAATGTAGGACCTAACCTGCACAGTCCTCCAGCGAGCAAATGGACTGTTCCTTCACTATGCCAGTACACTGCATCTCTCCAACACCTGACACCCGCAGGCACTCGCGCACTCGCTCCCTCACACCCTCTCCACAGCTTACACTGCACAAACTCCACGGCTGCCATGGGCCCCAAACTTCTGCAAAAAAAAAAAGAAACAAACAAACAAAAAAATCCCAAACTGATTTATTAACCATTTATTAGCTGGGATTTCCCCAAAGTGCATTGCTTTTACGGCAATGTCACTGAATGACAAGCAGAAGTAGGATAACTACAGATTTCCGCCAGGCTCTGTGAGCTTGTCAAAGTCTTACTTCTCACCTGTGCTCCTGTGAACCACCAAGCAGGTTTGTGCAGGACTCAGGGAGCGACTGAAGTTGAACTCAAAGCGGAAGCAGTATTTTTTCCTTCCTGGGTAAAACAGGGAACAGTTGAATTCTGTTTCATTTTCTCCCTGAGTCAGCCAGTTAAAGGCCAGCGGGGGAGATGCGGGCTCTTCTGGACTAAATCCCAGTGAAGCTGTTCCTCCTGCTCCTACCCCAGAGGAGGCTGTAGCTCCCTGTCCAGAACTTCCATCCTTGTACAGCGAGACTTTGCCACTGATGTGGGCGCATGGTGGGGCCAACAGTTTCACTGTAATGGTCCCCTCACAACCACTCCTGTAAGAGTTGCTGTTGTCCACCAGGAGCTTATAGGAGAAAATACGAGACAGGTAGAGCGCTCCGGAGCTTTTCACATCCTGTGCTGCATGAGGAGACTGCAGAGCCACCCGTATGAAGTCCTTCTCTGTGAAGGGAAAGACGCAGGCTAGCTCAACGCTCTGGGATTGGAGGGGTCTGATGGGGTGCCTTGTGCGGGCTCGGACCTTGTCGATACTTTTACGTCCTATCTGGTTGTACTCCATGTAGCTGACCTCCAGGAAGAGAGCAGGGTCCACAATGTACGAACATGCTTGAAAGTGTTCATTAGTGGATATTCCAACCTGCAGAGAAACGGGGGAAGATCAGAACCCTGTTGCGGCTTAATAACCTTGTCTGTCCAGTCTGTTTTTCTTACCTGAAAAGATCCCGAGTGATTTCCAGTCCTTTCCACGGCAATGTGAAAGGTCGGCCAGTGCACTTGCAGTTCAGAACTCCACCACCAGGTAGTGCCCTCTGTGCGCCTGTCTCCAGTGCCATTTGCGCGTAAAACTGAGGTGGTGCGCGTCTGTCTCAGCAGAAAGCGGAAAGTTCCTGCGTACAGGAAGCAGGAGCAGTTGAACTCCACCCTGCCGAACCTCTGGTTGTTGGGGAGAGTTCTGGACAGAACGGTGGTGTTAGTTTCCATGTTAACCAAAGTGAGAGTTGCGCTGCTGATGGTGCCGCCGTTGGAGTCTGTGCTGTATTCCACAAATACACTGGCGTTGCTGAGGGCATCATGGAAGGAGGGCCATATATTAAGCCCTGCAAAAGCTAGAGGAAAGAGATATTTTACGTGCGCATTTTAAAGAAACCAGAAAGATTCCAACCCTTATGACATGGAGATCATTTGGTGAGACTCACCGTATCCCAAAATTGCTGGCAGAAAGGGCAACAGTGAGAGAGCCCGTGGCATTAGCATGACCTTGTTCTCCCACGCCTCATGTCCGTCCTTTTCCCACCAGCTGTGGCCTCCGAAGAGCCAGAGACAAATGCCAAAAGTAAACCAGTGAAGCAATCCACAAGAAATCCAGCGGGCCGTTAGCAGGTTCCATCAGACAAAAGGAGTCATGAAAGAGAAGTGTTGCCTTGAGCTGAGATCTGAAAAACAGGAAGGTAGAGAATGAAGCTGTGGCAATGAGTTTTCTGGATTTACACCGGCCGCTTCCTCTTCCTTCCATCTTCACAATGGGGATGGAGGGATAACAAATAGCGGGGCAGAGCCAAACCTTTGCTGTCTGTTGCGTGCGGGTTTTTTCTCCTTTCTTTTTACACAGAGAGAGATGGGGATAACTATTTTGTTGCACGTAATAACAATAAAAATGTACTCACGTCTTGTCTCGTCAAAGTCGCGTGACTCAGTTTCGAACACGAAAGGTAAATTAACGATCCTCTATTTGCCGACACGGGCTTTGTCTGACTGATGATAAGGTGTCTCTAATTTCTCGGAGAGTCAGGTAGACACCGGTGGCAGAGTCCTGTTCTGCTCTCTGCGAGGGCGCGCGTAATTGCGCGGATACTTCGTGGGCTGTGCGCACACTTCAATGCCCGACTCAGACGTTGCGGAAAACAATTTAAATACAGCAAACCAGTGTTTCTTTTGTATATCCGATCACTGCCCTCCACGGCGTGGAGTTTAATTTTCCCCATTCCCAGAAGGGTCCATCTCTGTCTATCCTAAAATTGATCAGCCCAAGCTTCAAAGTGAATCCATCAACTATGTTTTGTTTTTATAGAATTTTTTTTATTAAAAAAAAAAAGGTAAATATCAGATAATGTGTATTTGGTATTTTTGGTACTGGTGTCTTGAACACACCTTTCTTGTTCCCATAAATCTGTAGAGCCTTATGTATGATCTATAAACTTGCATAACTTACACACCAACTAAAAACCAGTATTCTGCAAACAGGATGATTTATACTACAGCAGCAGAGTGTGTGCAGTACAAACTGGGGGAAAAAAAAGGTTGAATGAGTCCAGTCTTTCACCTGGGACAAATGAGACTACGTAGTTTAAGTTCTTTTTAAAAACACATCAAAATGGATTTTCTCCAGAGTAACTGTAGGTCAGTCAGAAGAGGTTTGGATAAAACCTCAAACCCTCCACAGAGTCATCTCTACACAGATGACCCATCTTCTCAGCCAGCAGCAGCCTGCAAATAAGTAAAGAAGAAAAGTATGTTGTCTCTATGTGACAGCTGACAGACGTGGTTTGTGGTTAAAGCAATGTCAGCCTCTGTGTCAGCTTACCGCTCTTTAGACAGAAGGACAGACAGACCGAGGAGCTTCGCAAACTCTTCTGCTGTCAGTGAACCTTTATCTGACACCTGCAAAAGCAGAATATAGGATGAGAAAATGAATGAGGTAGAAAAAAAAAAAGGTCATTCATTTGTAGTTATTTTTATGCACATGTGTTTTAGATGGTACTAAAGCTTACATTGTCCAGAGCTGAGGCTATCATTTCTTCTTCACTGTGAGACTGTAGCTGGACAACCATCACACCACTGTCAAACACACGCAACCTACAGAGAAGACCAGGGCATGAACGAGAGAGAGAGACAGTCAGAGAGATAATTTAAATCTGAAATTATGTTGTACAAATTAAATTTGAAATTAGCATAAGCATTAACAATTATTGAGCGGATATGAGGATCAGGGTGGTAAGGAAACAGAACACTGTTTCTTTTCAAACCCCAGGAAGTGACAGGAAATGACAATCAGGGGGCTGGACACTACTTCCAACAACAGGAAGTCAGACAGGAAAAGCCTGGACTGTGAAGCAGGCACCAACCCTGTCCTATATGTCTTTAACAAACACACAGCCTGGCTATGATCAGATATTTTCATATACATGAAACGGCACAAACCTTAATGGCAGCTTCAGTGACTCAAACATCTTGCACGCATTGACCAAATCTTCTGGAGATAGAAGCTGTGAAATTGACACGCAAAAATACACAATGTTCAGAGCTCAGGGTGGCAGGAATGGGCACACATGTGAATGCAAGCATCACCTCCATCCCTCTGGCACGGTTGACGAGACAGTAAACCTCAGTGAGCGCCATCATACCCCCGCGCTCCTGAAAGAGAAGGGAGAGGCAGGAAGAAAAACTAAGTAAGCCAGACACTGTAATGTCACAATAAGGAAGGTTGAATTTATCATATGATCTTAGATAAGTGACACATATGGCACAAAATCTTACACTCACCTCAAGAGGGGCCTGTAGCATAGTTCCCAGCTGCTTAGCAAGCTGTAAATGGTAATGTGTACCTGATCCATGCGTTTCCCTTGTAACAGGGTTGGCAATACCCATGCTTAGTAGGTAGGACTTAAATCGGATGGTCTGGAGAGAAGAACATAAACTTTGTGATTAAACTGCAGCAGAAACTACAATTACATACAGTAAAAGTGCATCGAATTGCTTAAACATGGACACTGATCCTCTTGAAGATAGGTGTAGAATTTTCTTGTATATATTTTATGTAATTATTGGTCAATTTAAAGCTTGTAACCCTCATCTTACAAATTCCTGTTTGAAACTCACCTCATCTTCTGTTATATCCCCATGCTTATCTTTAATCTTGTTGGCTATAGATCTAGACAGCTCCACCATCTCTTTAGCCTGTCAGGACACACATGACTCATAAAATGCATACATACAGAATACATACATACAGAATATTACTAATCACAAATTTGTCAGCACAGTAAAAAAATAAAGAAACAGACTATGCTATTGCTACCATAGATTGAATATATATTTAAAAAATGCAGTTAAGTCAGAAAAATAAACAATACAAGAAACCATTCCTTACCTTTACCATCAGCTTACTGAGGTCCTCAAATGCCTGACAAAACATACATCAGAAATAAGATCTCAAGGATTTTATAGCGAAATTAAATAATGAATTTTTTTTTTTTTTAAATGTGGTTTTTGGTTTACAGTACCTCAGATATGTTTTTGTCAGTTTCTTTCCTCCGTTCCTCTATCTTCCGCTCAATCCCAACAATCCCCACTGCACGGATTCTTCCTGCCTATGCAACCAAGATGGAGAAAAAAAAAAAAGTAAGTAGTCAATCACACAGCTAGTTTAAATAAGTTGTT
Organism: Arothron firmamentum; assembly: GCA_016586285.1. Lineage (NCBI taxonomy): Eukaryota > Metazoa > Chordata > Actinopteri > Tetraodontiformes > Tetraodontidae > Arothron > Arothron firmamentum. Next base: position 90,120 of record BJFM01002094.1, on the reverse strand, counting down.
AAGACCCTTTTAAATTACAAAGAAACAGTCTAAACGGGTCGGCAGAAATATTAAGTCACAATGCTGCCATCCAGTGGTCAAAAACTTTAACTACGCAACAATTATTGGTATATAGCAATAACACCTAAACCTCAAACCACGCTCAGGGGTGAAAGATGAACATATCAAAGAGCTTTAAGTGCTGCCAGATAAAGTATTACTGAACATAAAAATATATTTTTGCCTAGAGCCAAGTTTTTTTTAACTTTAAAAAGTAATCAATGTAATTCAAGCCAACAGCCAGTGCTTAAATTGGGATATTGAATGGTAAATGTTTTAATAATGAATAGTGGATTGGATTTTGTCATTCATTTAAATAAAGATTTTGATTATATTATCAGAGACTAGTATCTGACCTGAGAGCCAGTTCTCGTGGGGATGGGTTGCGAAGCTGGTGTATTCTCCCATCTCTTCTGCGTCATTTCCTCAGTTAGCCTCCTGAAAAACTGCATGGAAATGTGTGAATGAAAAAATGGACTTTCTATATTGGGTTATATCAAAATTGGTTTATCATAAAGTGTTGGTTGTATAAATGGGACTACCTCAATCTGCCCATGCTCTTTGAAGGACAGCTTAATAAAGGAGTACTTGCTGTGTTGGTAGGGACCTGGCTCCTTGTTCACAGGTGCTGGGTGCAGGTGAATAACGATTTTTGCACTACAGGATGCCGCAATGAAAGAATAGTAATAAAAAAAAAACAACCCAAAAAACATAGAATTTTATCTTTCTAAATTAAATTAAACAATTAACATTTCCCTTAACATAAAAAGGAAACGAAACAGAAATCATTTAAGTCATGTCCATGATAATGTCTCTGGGGTACAGTTGCAGGCTACAGAAAAGCATAATTTAAAACAACCCAACAACAATTCCAACTTCCTACTCACTTCTGATTTCATAATTCAGACACCCACCTCTTTCCTATTCCTGCAGCCTGCTCTTCAAAGAAGATGATTTGTGACAGAGGCATGGATATGCAGCAATCCTACGATTAAAAACGTCACTGTGACAATCAATTCAAACAAAAAATATGAGTTTTTTCTCTAAAAGGATAGAGAGCATCTTTTTTTTTTTAACAATACAGTTGTCTTACATGGTTTTTACTGTCCCTCCAAATCAAACGGTGGGTGCTCAGCAATGCAACTCCTACATCCAACTTGGCCTGAAACAATGACGGGCAAAACGTAACATAAGATTAACATCAGTCTGTCGTGTTTGACACACAGACAAAGCAACAGATATTTACATGTACACAAGGCACTGCTAGACAAGCCTAGTGGAATTTACGCTGTTTAAATATCAGTTTGATTTAAACGTATTGTTTCAGCTGACAATTTCCAACAATACGCCAATAAAATGATACCTTATCGTCACCGTCATACAACCTGACACCTCTCTGCTGGATTACCAATGTTTCGTTTATTTCTAAGAGTCCATTTGACCACGAAAAACGGTCCATTTCAAAACACGACGGAATATATTTTCTATTCTGCTGCAGAGATCAACATATGTTTACTTCCTGTATGCTGTCCAGGATCCGCCTGACCCAAAAGATAAAAAAAACAATAATCACTGTATAATAACGTTGAAATCAAAAGATAAAATAAATATCTTATTTTCAGTAATTATGTGAGTAATACAAAACAAAATGTAATTTTGATATAATTTATCGCACGGTATTTTTTCCGACAGGCTGCATGTCTGTGTTGACGGTACTAGCACTGTCAGTGGAAGCTAGCGAGACCGCTACTGTTAACTGTGCGTAAATGTGTTGCTTTTTATTAAGTTTTTACATTTTCTACACGCTGTAGGAGTTATTGTCAACATCTGATCTAAACAAATCGTGAAATGACGGTTGGAAAATCATATATGGTATTTTTCTTAAACTCTGCTTAGAAATAGGGTAGCTGTAACTGACTAGCTTGTTGTTAGCTGCAGACAAATCTGGTGCAGACAGGTTTTGCACTGCAGAGGCTGCTTTTCTTCTGGAGAAGTCATTGTTAACGGACGGAAAGTTGTATTATATTCCTTGACTGAAAAAACATGAATTTTAATTTCGAGACTAATACTTTACTCTGTGCACTCATTATTTTAAACAATCCCTTAGTCTTTTTGCCGTTATGAATTGAAATTGATGAGAGACTATTACCCCCTCTAAGTGTTTAATGTTTAATTCTATGAAATAAGATCTAGAATACACAAAATCTACATCAAATAGTTGCGATTCACATTAAATTTGTTGACAAACGGACAACAAAAAATCCAGGGTACAAACATGGATAAGAAATCGTTTGATATTGTCCTAGATGAAATACGAAAGGTAAGTAGGGTTTTATTTTTTAAAATAAAAAATAGTTAAATGATCGTTTTAAGTTAAGCCTATGGAAATTCTGGATTTGTGGATTTTGTTATGCAGTGTGTCCTGACTGACCAGCGGATCAGAGCCATTGAGCGAGTGCATGGATATTTCTCCAGCGAGCAGGTACAAACACACAAACCGACCCACCCATCCACCCTTCCTTCACTGTTGCTGTTAATAGTTCCTTTAATAAAGTATTGCACTAAACTACATCAGTAAGCTGTAACACTGTCTTATATCCACAGGTGACAGAAATTTTAAAGTACTTCTCATGGGCAGAGCCCCAAATCAAAGCAGTGAAAGCCTTGCAGCATGTAAGTTTGCAGACATAGATGCATGTGTTTTGGGTAAACAAATATTTTCATTGATAATAAACAACCACATTATCATTCGATGCATTTGTGTGTGTGTGTGTGTGTGTGTGTGTGTGTGTGTGTGTGTGTGTGTGGTTTTGAGTCTCATTTCCATTGAAGTTAAATCAAGTTTCACTTAAACTTGTTCTTGTTGCCTTTAGAAAATGGTCGCTATTCCTACAACCAAAGTTGCTAATATCCTGAACTGTTTCACCTTCTCAAAGGACAGACTGATTGTCCTTGAACTATTAGCAATGTGAGTAGATTTTATTTATGGGTGAGTTGTATATAGAAATGCATATGTATCTTCAACCCATGTAAACATGAAGTATTTCTCATAGAGATTTGCTGTGTTGTAATTTTATTCTATAATTTTAGATGAGACATTGCATTTGTGTTTGTACACAGGAACATTTCAGATGCTCAAAACTATCGGCCCATAGAGGATCTGTTTCGCATACATTTGGCTGAGAAAAAGCGTGCGCGGAGGATACTTGAGCAGGTAAATAATTGCAAAAATATCCTAAAGAGCGTCTTAGTTTTATACTTTTCTTTCTGATGAGCATCCTATCAGTTCTAAAACAATGCCACTTATGTGCCATTAGGTATATAAGGATGGCTGCAGAGCACCCGTTGCTATGATTTCTTCTTGTGGTATAATACCTGGAAATCCATATCCTAAAGGGAGACCCAGCCTAGTCAGTGGCACGTTCCCTGTAAGTTTGCTCAGCTGTTCTACTCATTGATCACTGTGGTTTAACTTGAAAATACAGAAAAAAATGTACTCCTTTTTAGTTTCTGAAATGAGTTTTCATTTTTAATAAAAAAAAAACAACAAAAAACTGAAAATTTGCTAAATAACGGCAAACAGGTGAAAGAGCAATTTGTAATTTCTTTGACATCAAAGTACTTTAAGCCATAGAAGATTTTCTTAAGTCTGCTTTAAGATATATCTGATTTAAAAATCAAATAGCAAAAAGCATCTAGTTTTTAATTCTCATTTTCCTGTGTTCATTGAAAAAAACCTGTATTTTTCCCTTCTTTTGAACAATAATAGGGAATTCCCCCTGTAAAGAAAGACGGTGACAAGAAAGAAGACCCGGCCAACAGCGTGGAGGGAAAGGGCATTGCCTCCCGGATCATTGGACCCTTCAAACCTGTAAGCTCTAATAAAACTAAGGTGACACAGTTGTGGAGTGACACATTAAAAAAATCCCATGACAGTCTGAGACAATTGCTCACATGATTGAAGACTCACATGGTTTATTACCGGATGATAACGGTGACAGAAACAGTCCAAAAACTGAAATGGCAGAATGCCTGAACCAGATGTATAAGGACATGATGACTTGAAAGTTGGGGGTTAATCAGTGTTTTTGAATTTTGTCTTTGTTCTCCAGTTTCCTTCAACTTACAATCCTCATCGGCCTGTGCCTTACCCTATACCACCATGTCGTCCCCATGCTACCATTGCACCGAGTAAGAAACAACACATGCACTTTTCCATCATTCTTTCTGTCCAAGTATTTCCATATTGGGGCGTTATCGACTGTGATAATTGAACTTTACTGAGAGATGATAGCCATTCTTAGGTTCTGCTTTTAGAAATGTAGGGAAGTTGTTAATATTTACAACTACTGCTCAGGTGCATACAACAACGCAGGCCTTGTTTCTGTGGGAGGGGTTATAACAGCCAGTGGGCCCCCTCCCTCCTACAACTCTACCCACAAAGTTGCAGGTATGATTCCAGACCGAGCTTTTCCGTGTGGATAACTGTAAATATCATGCCTTTGAAGCTTGCCGCCTAACTTCCTGGCATGCTGCTTACTTGTGCTTCTCAAGCTTAATGCTTTTTTTTAGGGTAAGAATGTGTTTGTTATTTCTGGACTAGATAGAATGACCAGAGAACGCACCCACAGTTCAAAACATGGGAACCGTATTAGAATGGATCAGACTCAGTTTTGTAAAACAATCACATCTGATATGGATTTGCTGTTTTTATTCTTAAATATCATCTCCACACATGCAGATGAGGTTGCCAAAAATTGAAAAAATAAAATCACAAAAAATCCATTCTTCTGTCTAGCTGTACAACATGATGTGTATTCATGTTCTCTGGTCAGTCATTTAGGTGAAGGCCAGAGTTCTGTGGGCTGGAAATTGACTGCAAGTGATTTCATTAATTCTGTTATTTTTATTTATTTCTTAGAATTGTGCCATACGCTTCGCAACACCACTTCACATAACTTATCAGTCCTTCCAGGATTGTTTTAGTCTTCCACTCAGTAATCAGTGGAGATGAGAGTTGAGCTTACCAAACATGCTCTGGTATTTAGGCGTTCAAACATTATGCCTTGTTCAAAATTAAAATGTGCACAACAATCTTTGAACGTTTGTGTGGCCTTTATAATGTTAAAGTAAATCAAAGGGGAAATACACAACATTCCTGTCAGCATCTTGACAGCCATGGGAATTAATGCTCTTTGTAAAGCTATGATCGCTGACAGTCACAGAAAATTGGTAAAGTCCTATTTGTGAAATAACTGACTTTCCCTAATAGTTGTAATTTCAAATGAGTCGGGGGACTGATATGTTTTTAAGTTGCCTTGTCCTCAGGTTTTGTGTTCAAATTATAGTAGAATTTTTCGGGAGATATTACAGTGTGTGATTGTAAAATCACACATCACAACTTTCACCAACTGAAGGCTAATGCCTGATGCAGTTTTTGAATTTGATACAATTGTCAATAAAATCTCACATGGGACAGTGATGCCAAATAAACCACTGAAACATTTTCCCAAAGGTAAAAAAATGGAGTTTTCAGAGTTTTGGAACTTGCATGCAGGGACATCATCTGGCTGTATCTCTTTGCTTCGTCTCTCCTTTTCAGATGTGAATTAAGTGCTTCTTTACCAGTAGTCAATTTGGTTTAACCTACATGTCTTGGATTGTTTTAAATAACAACTACTAATCAGGATTCAATCATCAGCAGAGCTCTTCAGATATAGTAGACTTTATTTTAACCTGATCATTTTCACCAACCCTGCTGATGCTCTACCACCAGGTTATGCCAAACCAGGCAATCCTCAGAACACTACACCTGGAGTCAACAGCGGACCTCTGCCCATTCCTCATGGATCCACACCTGCCCCACCCCAGGCTTCTCCTGCTCAGCCCACTCCTACAACACCCATTACACCAGTTTTCCCAGGCATGGTCCCCTCTCACAACCCTAATGCCCTCTCCCCCTCCCCAGCCCCATCTCCATCTGTGATCAAGGCAGGGCGACAGACCCCAAGTGGTCACGTCACCCCTACTCCCTCTTCTGTCATTAAAAACCACACCCCTTCAGGTACGCCCTGTGGAACTCCTGGTCCCATTAGTTTCTCCTCTTCCCCCTTTCATGGCTTGTCACGACCAAGCACCCCAGCTTCTTCCCGGAGTGGCCCAGAGCCATTATCTCAGACAAACTCCACTCAGCAGAAGGGGTTTTCTACAGACCTCCAGTCAGGACACAGCCATCCTGGAACCAACCTGCACCAACAAGCAGGTAACCCCTCTGCTTCAGTAATCAGAAGTTATACCCCCTCTGGAGTACCATCTGTCCCTGCTGGATCATCCAGTTTGATTATTCCTAGCTGTTCAGGTGTTAGTCCCAAACCCTCCCCAGTTCATCCCTCCCAGGTTCAGGCTGCCATGGCTGCAGCTGGAGTGCTGAACAGGCACACAGGGGGGAGTAACAGTGGCAGCAACAGCCCAGTGCCCTCAGCTTTCAAGGGAACATCTCGCTCTAGCACACCGTCTGTCAGTTCCCTGGTGGTGCCAGGTCCTGCGCAGGCTGCACTGGCACGTTCTTTCGGTCTCACACACCCCTCAGGTTCCCCTCAAGTCTCACTCCCAAATCCAGTTGCTATAGCTGGACTCCAAGCACTGTCATCTAGTCCTGCACCCGCTCATTATCCTGGCCTGACCCCATTACCAGCTCTCTCTTCTTCTTTACCACCGTCCTCTATCCCTGCATCCATGCCTGTAATGCCCACCACCAGCAATATTGCCAACCCACCAGCCACCTCCATATACCAAGGTCTGGCTCCCAACGCTGCACCCAGCGCAGCTTCTCCTTTTGGGCTGGCCCTCACCTCTGCCCCGTCTATATTCCCAGGCCTTCCGCCTGTCCCTAGCCCTGCTACCTTCCCCGGATTAGGGGTTTCAGGAGGCCACAGCGCGGGGAGTCCGGTGTTGTCGTCTTTCATGGGACTGCCAGGCGCCGCTCCATCTTCAGTGGCATCAGTGGCACCGCTGCAGGCTGTTGCTGCTGCTGCAGCAGCCGTGGCCGGGGTCCCTTCCTCATCTCCAGTTTTACCAGGCTTTGCATCGGCTTTCAGCTCTAATTTCCAGCCTGGGTAGGTGATATTTTAAACCATTTCCCTGATAGTGACGGAAATAATGTTTGCTATTTATTTACTTCAGCTCATGCTTACAGTCTTTTCATGTCACGCGCAATTTTATGCTCCTCATATCGCCCACCTGACTATGTAATGACAGCCCATTGAAAAGATAAGGCTCGCCTATCAGTTTTCCACATCACAATATCACAACTACAGCTCAGAGTCCATGTGCACATCTCTTCCTTCTGACCTTGTAAGATGTCTCTGTCAAATGTGTCAACAGCATAGCTGATAATAAATTAAGAGCACGTGATAGTAATTGCTCTGCATGCTTCAGGCTCGGTGGCGGGCTTCAGGGTCCAGGAAGTGGTGCCTTCCCTGGTTTGCTGTCCTTCCCTGGGGTGCCAGGTTTCACTCCTTCTGCATCCCCTGCTGCCCTCAGTGGCCTCCACAACCCAACTATGCCGTCAGCTCTTTTGCAGGTAGGCACAGGCACTTGCACAGAGGTAAAGTATCTGAACTTTAAGGTCACCTGCTGGAACTCTTCTGTGTCTCTTTCCAGGCTCACCCCACCTCTGCTCTGGAAAGCTTTCCCCCTCAACCCAACAGCTTCACCAGCTACCCTCCAGGCCCGGGAACCCCCTTCCCCCTTCAGCCAGGCCTGCATCCTGGGTGGCAGTGAGATACACTCACCAGCGTAGTCTCCTCTGCTGCTTAACACACAATCTGTGTCACCCGTCAGCAGCTGATAAGATTTTATCAAATTTTTCCTGAACTCCGAAGAGCACAGAGATGTTAGTTGGATTACAGTCGTACTTGTGTTACACCCAAAACCGTCACTAACAATACATCACATGAAGACTGTAAAAATGAGTACGTTTGTGTTTAATGGTAACCAATGAGCAGATGTAACTATCACTTCTCAAAATAGTTTGGTTTACAAGTAGACTGTGACTAGTTTAAATGTTAGCTTGACTTTGGCTTTTTAAACAATTTATCAAGCTTTATTAGTGAAAAATGAATTTATAGCATAATATAGAATGAAATAGAAAACAGAGAGCTGAGAGTATCCTTATATAGTATTTTATGTCCAGTTTTGCAAATCTGAGGACATGCTTATCATACTGACCGATGGGCTTCAGTTAAATAATGGTTCGATGGATTTTATGAACTGAAAAAAGCCAAACTCTCATTTGTATTTTTAAATACACTGTGAGCATTTTAAGTCCTGTCCTTGGGTGTATTGTGAGCGGTTTATGTTTGTGTGGTTGCCACAGTAATTTCGACAAATTTCACCTTACTTTTACTGTGTATACAGTATTTGACCAAACAATGTTTTGAAGTGCATATGTGGATGTGAGGTGGAGAATGTTCATTTTGTAATCCAGTGAAAAACTGCTCAACTGTACATTATGTTACCTTCTATTAGTTTTATCTTTCTTATTTGTATTTGTACCTGTCTTTGTTTTCCCAGTGAACTGCTGGTTTCTGTTACTGCAGCTGCTTTTCTGTTACATGCTAGTAATCAGGAAATATCTTCAATAAATTGGAATTTGGAATTATGTCATTGAAGCATGAAGAATACTTTCATATTTTTAACACACAAACGGGGTTATTTAAACTGGTTATTTTATTATAGTAGAAAATGGTGACAGGGAACAGAAATAGTGAAATGTCCCCCAGTTGTTCTGCTCAGCTTTGTAGTTTCTCGATGTGAGCAGGAAACCACAACGCAGAGCAGGACAACTGCGCAGCGTTGTGGTTTCCTGCTCAAATCCAGAAGTTCCGACATAACAGTTTCCATGATGAAGAAGTAACATAGATTTAAATAAATTAATAATGTAATAAATTCACCCCAACTATCAACACCAGTAGGTAGGCTTTTAGTTAGTTCCTTTTCCTAGTAGGAAGTGAAATTGTTAAAATGACACAGTTCTGTAATGATTTTTTTTTTAATCTCCAGAAATGCTAACTGAAGTATTTTTTTTTTCCAAGTTATTTAAGGCCATTTATATTATACTGATTTTCCTATGTTTTTGTCACTACTGTACACAAATAATTACCAGTAATATAATAATTTTGACCTACAGTATATACATCATGTCATTTTTTCCTTAGCTATGTTTTATCATCGTGCAGTTATACTTTGTACACCACGCCCCGCCCACCCCCTTTCCCCCAACACAACTGTTAAAGCCTGCGCAACTCAGGCTTCATTTCAGTCGCTTGAACAATCGTGAACACACCTTCCCCTCTGGCGTCTAAATAGTGCATGGAAATGGAGCACCAGAAAAGACGAGTAACGAGCAATGAGGACCTAATATGTAAGATATGACATTCCTTTTATATTTTCTTCTGTTCATTTATCTCTTATTATCAAAGGAAATATTAATGTGTCAGCTGTGTGTGAGTGAACACTGTTGTTCGAACCAGAGTGTGTTTCTATCTGGTCATCTGGGCAGGTGTGGAACCTTCGGGCAAAGTATAACTCGGTTGTCATAGAGACAAATTCCTTGAAAGCATGTGACTGACCTACATAACGTGTGCTTTTACTTCTTTGCTGTTTCTATTATTGGGTAAGATTTACATGAATAGCAAAGATCACATGACCTTTGGTCTTGTGACAATATTATAATCTGATCGTTTACTGTCTTACCAACCTGCCAAACAGGATCGTGTGGTAAAGTTGACAGTGTTCACATCATTACACATTTATTCGTTTTTAACTGAATAGTTTTTTGTCAGTGATCAGCACAAATCAATTTGTGTTCACCATAAGCAAGACCAAAGACCAAGTGTGCTGTAGCTGAGGTCTGGATTGTGAGACATAAACAGGGGTAAACCTACAAAATAAACAAGGCTTTTGTTGGTGTGTACAGCTGCAGCAGGCTACAAATGATTTTTTCCTTTTTTCCTCTCAGTAAAAGCTGATATTATTGGACACTACCACTGGTCCCTCCTTTCATCCTGGCTTTTTATTGCCTCCAGGGTGCATTTAAGATCACATGGCACAAGTCTTGTTTGTTCTCTTTGTAAAGCTGTGTGCACATTGACTCTCTATTGACTGAAGCTAAAGTGAAATAGAATGACGGCAAATATGATTGATGTTCATGAGGCAAAATCATTACTGATGTTGAGCAAGTGCACTTGAGGACTATTTTGTGTGCAAATAGACATAAATTCCTCCTTTAAGTGTTATATTTTTGCTCTCATACATACATTCAGCTGTGTGCCTCAGTGTCACATTTTTCTATCCATCTAGCCGAGCGGACGGGGTCTCTGGGGTGCGTTGGCTGGATCTTGGTCATACTGTCTACCATCTTGGTCATCGTCCTTTTTCCCATCACTATTTGGTTTTGCGTTAAGGTGAGTGAGCTCAACAACAGCACTCCGTCTCAAAGAGAAAAAAAAAAAAAAAGCTATGATTTCCTGTACCAGTTTCTGTACCGGTGTCATGCTGGTGTGTTCTGCGGTTTTCTTTCTGCAGATTGTGCAGGAGTATGAGCGCGCTGTCATCTTCCGGCTGGGCCGCATTACAGACAGAAAGGCCAAAGGGCCAGGTAGACGTGCTGACCATTAATCTTTATCGGTTGTGCAAAGCTGAGTAACCAAACATTAACTGTTAATTTTCCCTGTTTACCCCCAGGAATCTTCTTTATTCTGCCATGCACTGATTCTTTCATAAAAGTGGATCTGCGAACAGTTTCGTTTGACATCCCACCACAAGAGGTACGACGCAAAAGCACCCTTTAGCAGCATGACGTCATTGTGGATGTGCGCTCACAATCTGCCCTCCCACCCCAGATCCTTACAAAAGATTCAGTCACAGTCTGTGTGGATGGTGTGGTGTACTTCCGCGTCAGTGACCCCATCGCCTCTGTGGCCAATGTGACCAATGCTGACTCCTCCACCCGCCTGCTGGCTCAGACCACCCTCAGGAACGTCCTCGGTACGAAGAACCTGTCCGAGCTCCTGTCGGACCGTGAGGGCATCGCTCACAGCATGCAGGTACACCATCCAGCAAAAGCCCCTACATTTGTGATCAAGGCAGCACCAATCGATTATTGATAATCTGATTTTGATGGACCGGGTTGTGATTTAAATTTCCAGACCAATCTGGACGATGCCACAGACCACTGGGGCATCAAGGTGGAGCGTGTGGAGATTAAAGACGTAAAGCTGCCTCATCAGCTTCAAAGAGCCATGGCTGCCGAAGCGGAGGCAGCACGAGAGGCCAGAGCCAAGGTGAGCACACACGCTCATCACACTCACGCCACCAGTCAGCATTCACTCCCTGTTAACCCACAAGCGTGCCCTTCCCATGTCTCCCTGTAGGTGATCGCCGCTGAGGGTGAGATGAACGCATCCCGTGCTCTGAAGGAGGCCTCCCTCGTGATCGCAGAGTCCCCGTCTGCCCTGCAGCTCCGCTACCTGCAGACTCTCAACACTATCGCAGCAGAAAAGAACTCCACCATCATCTTCCCACTGCCCATGGATGTCTTGTCTCACTTCATGCGGAAGTGACCCCCCCATGATTTCTACAGATTGCTTATGGTTTATGCATCCATATTTTGAATTTAATTGGGGCTAAACTCTGCATAGTTAACAGAGTCTGTCCAAATTTGTATAACTGAAGTGTGATTATATCTTATAAACAACTCTGATGCCTGTATATTTTGATACATTAAATGTACATATCAGCATATATTGTGATTTTTGTTTTTTTTATATAGCACATCATAAAAAAAAACTTATAAAGGATTGAAAATAAAGTAAACGTGTAATTTTTAAAGTGTCTAGTTTGGTAAATGGCTTAACATATAAGATGTAGATGATGTGTTAATTCTACATCAGAACTGTCGTAATATCAGCAGATAGACATCAAGCGACATGTCTTGAATTTTTTTTTTAATATTGTGTCCTTAAAAGTACAAACAAGATCATCATGGTACTGCGTATACATTACATGTTCAACTACCTCACTCCTTGCCCTCCAGGTCTCCTATACGCTACTTTCCTATACCGTCACAGATGAAATGAAAAGAGACAGAGAGAAGAAACAACGACCAAAACAACCACGTGTCTCTTTGCTGATGCACTAACATCCTAGTTATGTTATAAATGTCTTCACATTCAAATGTACAATCGGTGCCAGGGGTGGTGGTTGGGGAGGAGGCAACCATATGTAACAAAGAGTAGTGCTGAAAGTCGACATGCAGTGGAAACATTTTGAATAGCATTTACACATCAGTATGGCCGTTTTTAATTTCCAGTGAGTTAAATCACCCATGTGTTTCGAGGGGAGGCTGAACCAAAGTGCTACATATTAAATGGCTACTACATAGTGGACGAAGAGGTCCACACATTAGAACAAAAACATACATATAAAATGCTTTTTCACTAACATTCAGCAGAAACAAATGTCCACAGGACATATCGAGGGGCCACTGCAGGACCATTTCGCTGTCAAATAATAGTCCATTCTGAGGTGAAATACTAATCTAGGTATCTGAAATTTGTAAACAGCATTGTATGTTGCATCCTTGTCGTTTTTGCAGCTTTGGAATGACCCTGAAGAATCATTCAGTGAACTGGGAGCTTATAAAACAGCGTCGCACTGACTGCTAAAGTCCTACAATTAACTGTTCTGCAGCGACATTCTGAAAAATCTTCGTTAAATGAGAATTAAACTCTAAAATCCCAGGCTGTATCTGACATTCTTTTGAGAGCGTTTAACCCTGTAGATGCATCATACAAGGACAAAAAAAGATAGGAGCTATAAATGCACTGGGGTTTTTTTTTGTTTTGTTTTTAAATTTTTAAAAGTGCTGGTACGTCATATCACTGTAGTGTTGACTGAGACAGCTATGACTGAAAAAGTGGTAGACCAGAAATGTCCTCCTTTTTATGCTGGTAAAAAGTTCATAAACTTGTTAATCATTAAAAAAAGTGAGCAGGGGATTGGCACGGAATTTAAAAGCCCAGATGTATATACCCCATGCACCTATCTAACTAAAAAAAATACTACATATGCTAGTGTCAACATTTGCCCCTAATCCCTGTTCCCACAGCCTGATCCTCACATCCATTATTTACTCATTACACATCAAACAATATCGCTGAGGTTAAGCAAATTACTGATATTAAATCTTACCACCCCATGGGATAAATATAACACTATATTACAACACACGAGGCGGTTACATCATGAATGTATGCTTTAAGTTGTTTCCCTTTACCGTGGACATCAGAGGTTGGTTGCTGTTTTCTTTAAAAAGTTAAATTAAACCGGGATACATCTGCAGCCTGAAGGGGAAGCTGTACAAAAACCTGTAAATTTAGAAAACAAGTCCCTGAACAGTATATTGTTGAGCTCTGAGAAACACAGTGTAGCTCCTGCAAAAGTTTGAGCTTAGTAGCTGAAGGATAGAACGAGGTCTGAGCAGGTTTAGGACAGGCTTAGTCTAACCTTTGTGACACTTCACAAAGAGGTAAACACAGGGTTAACCTGTGTGTTTTCGTATTTTTTTTTCTAAACCTACATAGCTTATTGACTCCTAATACACCTCCCTGAATGCTGCATGTGTGATAATCTGCACTACTTTTCATTTCTCCTGGGGTGCATCACATATTCCACTTGTGTCCCTTAAGTGATACTATGAAAGTTATAAACACTCATTTAACTCTTGCTTGTTAAATACACACATAATAGCAATATTAAGCGTCACATTGAGACTGGAAGACCTTCACAGTACATGCTTAGTAGCAAAACACGTCTAAGAAATAAATAAAATGAATAAAGAGTTACAAAGATTCCTGTAATGGGGTTACTCTTGAGCTCCCTGCCAGCATATGTTGTTCTTTTTGTTGCTGTTGAGCAACAGAAGAGGGACAGCATGTTTCTGCTGAGGTAATTTAGAAAACTGCAGATGTGATTCTTGCAAGTTGACCTGAGGGATCCTGAAAAAATAAAAAGTGGAGAACAATTAGTTCATACTAGGAAGACCTTGCAGGGTTTGGAAATTTAAGTCCTCTGAAATGGCTGAGATTTATACGAGAGATAACCCCATAGATGATGACAACCGGACAAAAAAATTGAATTTTAAGCAAATTGCTGTGGGGAAACAACCTGATGTTTGCTCTTCAGTTAGGGAGGGGCCAGATGGAGAATAAGGCGCTTGAGATGGCGGTTTTAGATGACAACTTGATGGGACGGAGTACATAGCTTATTTTCTAACGGACATGGCCGCATCATTAGCACACCAGATTATTGTGCTCTGGTGGGATGTGTGTGCTACTGCTGAGGGTTTTGCCACCTTTGTCACTACTATTGCACATTATGTACAGCTGTTTTCAGTTTACATGCAAATTTGGTGTAAAGACAGAGAGCTGGGCTCTTTGTGTGTGGTTGGGTTGTGTATGACACCCCCACAGTGCTGTCACGCTCATGTGTTTTGTGTACATGCATGATAAAGCAGGGAATGGCGTAAACTGAGACACTGCGAGTTTATCTTTGCGAAGAGCTGAGACAAGATGTAGGATTACAGCGATTGGCTCTGTGGGTGGGTGTGGCCGGGCCCGGGGAGTAATTGTGATGGGTTGTGGCTCTTTGAGCGGCTGGTCCCGGGGAAAGATTTTGATTGGCAGTGGGTCTGTGGGTGGGGGAGAAGTATTGAGCCTGCTGCGGGCAGCCATGGCAGTGAGTGGGGGAGTCACACCCTGCAACGGGCGAAGATGAGAACAGAGGGGACGAGGGGACGGGGGAGGTCGAAAAAGGACGGTGCAGTGGGGAGGATGCCGGGGACATGAGTGGGCTGGTCTGAAGACGCCATAGAAGCTCCTCATTGTTACGGCTCAGCCTCTTCTTTTCGGTGCTCTCCTTCTCCACGGACTCATGGAGATTGGCGTTCTCCTCGGACAGTTGCCTGCGGAGATGGGGACACCTTTACAGTTCCTTTCAAATATCGGCCTGTTTAAAGATGCTCGACGTGAGACCTCACCAAAACGGAGAAAAACACAGCCAAACCCATATCCTGGATGATTTGACTTTGATCATTTGGAAGGAACTGAGAGCATGTCAGCCATTTTTCTTACCTGGAGATGGAGAGGTTAATCTTAATCTGCGCTAACAGGTCTTCATTCTGCTGCTGCAGAACCTGGACTCTCTCCTCCAGGAACACGTTCTTTTGGGCCTGCTCAAAAGTGCAACACAACCACAGCGCGATGTTTTATTCACCGTGTATCACAACAATGCGTCTGCCTGTGTGTGTGTGTGTGTGTGTGTGTGTGTGTGTGTGTGTGTGTGTGTGTGTGTGTGTGTGTGTGTTGGGACAGCTTATTTGAGCCTACCACTTTCTCCAGATCAGAGATCTTCTTCTCTTGCTGGTGTATCTGTTGGTTCTTCATCTCCACGACCTCCTTCAAGCTCTTCAGATCTTTCTCGATGTGCTGGTATGGAGCCAAAGCTTCCTGTTACAGTCACAAACAAGAAAACAGAATGGTTGATTCAAGTCTAAAAGCTAAATAATCATCTTGGAATTGCTGTTTTTAGGCAAACTCACTATTATCTGCTCGTCTGTACTTCTCCTTAAAGCATCTTCAAAGCGTTTGGCTTTATCTCGCAGACTCTGGTTTTGAAATGTGAGGGTATCTACCTGATCCTACCAAACCAAGTCAACACAATAATATAAGTCACAAGATCGACAAGTGAGAAATAAAAAAAAAAAAATCGATTTTTGATGGAATCATACCTGAAGAGAAAGTCTCAGTTTCTCAAAATCCTCCTCCAGAAGCAGCTTTTGCTGTTCATGAGCTTTCCTCAAATCTAATACAATACAACAACAACAACCATAATAATAATAGTAATAACAGTAGCAGTAGTTACATTGCATATTTTGATCTGAGATCATACCTCTCATGGTACGGGCATGCTCCTCGTGCAGTGTTGCCATGGTGATGTTATGCATGTCTCTAAGCTCCAGGACAGCCGCCTGGTGGTGGACTGTCATCTCCTCCACCTAACAACCCACAACCACAGAAAACATTAAAATATTTTGCATTTTTAAATCAGACTCACACAGGTCAGCCCTTGTGAAATAAAATCACTCCCATAATGCCTTTCTCTCACCTGCTCCTGTTGCTGAATTCTCAGTTCCTCCATCTCTGAACGATGTTCCGCTCTCAGGTGTTCTGTCTCCGCCAGGTGACATTTCCTGAGGCCCTCCTCCACAGCCGCCAGCTCTGCCTCCTGCTGCAGCTGCAGCTCCTGGAGCTCGCGTTCAAACGCTGCTTCCAGCATCGCCTTTTCCCGAACGAGTCTCTCCCAGCGTGCTGAGTTAAATTCTGTGAATGGAACAGATGTGGAGATTTATTAAAGGGTTTTAAATGTAATGTATTTTAGTCTTTGAAATGTTTGTATTGACTTTAACATCATTTGTTTCATGGAATGTGCCTTAGGAGACGTTTGGCTTCTCACTCACCCATTTCCTCTCTGATCTTTTGCATCTCTGAAGACAACCGCCTTTCATTTTCTTCTGTAGTTTTATTCTGAAAGAAAAGTAGTTAGTTTAGTAGTTGTGCTAGCTTGCTGGAATTTACTAATTTTTATAGTGTTGAAGTGAATAAATACATTTAGCAACAGGTTAGTTCAATACATTTGAACTTTCTTAAAAGGCTGTACATTTTTGAAGCTCGCGTGGCCAAAGTGAGACCACAGAAATATCAACTGCACAAACAAAACTTTTAAATTATGTTTGATTATTTATTAACCACAATAGCTCTCAGTATTGCTACAGACCATTAAAGATAAGATGGTAAACTAGAGGCTAATGTTATCAGGAAACTCCTCCTGATGCTGACTTAGTCTACATTAAGTTGCACACACACTGCTTTGGAAAAACACTCCTCTGCTTTTATAATAGTTTTACTTGTTCAAACACAATTGAGTGCTATTCAGTAGTCCTGTATACAGCTGTTATTTTCCATTGCCACCAGTAGAGGGAGCTCAAATCCATTTGAAAAAAAATGTCCACACTTGGACTTGAGGAGAGCAGCACCCAGACATTGACTATAAAGAAGCCAGACACTAGAGTCTGGCAGCAGAATTAAAGCTTTGACACCTTGCAGACTCAATTACTCTATCAAAGAGATAACAGCAAACGTGCCCAGTGTCCCACTGAACTCTGACAGACCTCCACAGATACAGTAGCTGCAGTCGCTCCTGTGCATCATGTTACTCATTTATCCAGCTGGGCTTATATACTGTATGTCCTTGACTGTGCAGAAAAGGCTTATCTGGGACGTTTTAAACACATACTTTTATCTTTATGGGATCCTGGGGGGGGGGGGGGGGGGGG
>BJFM01002094.1:27612-50112 GCA_016586285.1 Arothron firmamentum | reverse complement strand
TCAAATGACAAAATAAGATCATCTGCAATAAAAGCTGATTTCTTCTCTAATAGTGAACCGGCAGTCGGTGTTTGATACCTGCAGCAGAGGAGATGGGAATTCTCAAAAGCCGCTAACAGGATTTATGCATCAGCTGAAGAGAAATGAAAGATGAGGTGTTCGCACATACAGAGACTTGTGCCTTTGTTACCTACAAAAAAATGAAGGAAGGAAAGACCTACACCTGCACTTTCAGAAAAGTATGTAGAGGATTCCACATTCAGCACTATCAATTGGGGGAAAAAAAATCTTGGTCTTTTTTTTTCAGCCTATTTGTTGACAGATTTCTGTAAAAGCTAACACGGTTCTTCTTCTCTGCCTGATCCTGCAGTTTAAAAAGGGAGTGGACATGGAGAAATGGGAGGCAAATGTGTGGGAAATTAAAAAAGGAGGTGGAAAAAATTGTGAGGAGCTGATAGGGAGATTAATATAATTAGAAATAAGAGCATCAGTCTGGAGGAGAGAATTTAAAAAAGGAGGCCAGACATGTGTTTCGTAATTTGTCGAGTCTCTCAGATAAAACACAGTAGCAGACAGAGGGGTGGCATGAAGGCAATGAGAAAAAAACAGCATGTCTGTCCACACTGCTGGCTGCTCGCACCGCATTGTTATTAGAGTCCCTCCGCCCACCCACCACCCTCGCTCCTGTCGCAGGGAAAAACGTTAACTCTTGCGTGGCTGGGGGACAGGGCCGTACCAGGGGGGACAAAGAGGAGGCGAAGACGGGAGCCGATTTGAAATTGAAATTCAAAGCCGCCGCAGACGGTTCAGTGGAAGTCTGCATGGAGCCGACGTGCGCTTGCACGAGAGCAGACATAAACGCTCCCACTCAGATGTAAAGCAGACAGAGAGGAGATGGTGAGATCAGGCTGAGTCACCTGGTGTTCTTGTGGAAATGTAACTGGGATAACCTACGCTGCGTGGAGCTAGGAAGGTTGAAATCTCTGTGCATGCACATCTGAGTGTGCAGAGCAGAGAATAGAGTGAGCTGAGGGTTCATTAGATGGTGGTGATGTGTGCCATGAGGGTTCTGGGAAAGGAGCATTTTGCTGAAGTGGACCCTTTTTCTGTTGTGCTTTAGCAAATGTGGCTGAGCATCCGGGAGGAAGTAGAGCAGATGTACAGTGTGGAGGTGTGCCATTAAAATGAAAGATGCAGACTCACTGTGAAGGTTTCTGGGGCTTTTTCTGGTCAAGTTAAATTTAGCCCCCACAGAACAACACACACGGTGGTTGGGCTTGTGGCAGATGAAGTAAGAGGACTGTATTAATCGGCAACTCCAAGATGCACCAAAAAGCAAGTGTGTGTGTGTGCGCGTGCGTGCGTGCGTGCGTGCGTGACTGCAGGGGAAGAGATGGTACAGTGAGCTAATCGCCACCTTCCAAACAAAAGACAGCGTCAGCATGGACGTGTGGACTTTTCATTCACACCCAATTCTCGATGGTGAGTGCATGCACTGTCACGTGCACTCACCCTCATGGGTCAAAATCATGGCCTGTCAGTACTTTGCACACATGAAGACCTGTTTTTGTGCCGTTAGTGAAGGAATATCAAGAAAAGTCATCGAATTGCAGACATGCTATGAATGGGATCGACACCCCCCCTTCACTTATCATCCTTCTTCCTCCCTCCTTCTCGTCTGCACTGCCCTATTAAATGACCTTGAAGGTCGCTCTGGTGTTTCAGACTGTTGGGCTTTGTGACAGACACTCTTACCTATATGCATAAGCATACAAACACACACATCCACCTAAGTCCAAGCACACACAAGCACAAACACAAACACACACACACACACACACACACACACACACACACACACACACACACCATGTCGGATGGCTTTCCTGGTACAGATGTGCAGAATTGATTGCTGCTCAAACGTTACTGAGGTCAGATGTGATGAATCAATCAAATGCACACATCAGCATGGCGAATGGCAGCCCCGGCAGTGTGTGTGGGTGTGTGTGTGTGTGTGTGTCTGTGTGTGTGTGAGTGTGTGTGAGTGACAAGGCCACTGCTCTGATTTAACTCTGCAGCTTCTGCATTAGCATGTGTGGGATTAGGAACATTAACCTTTAGATCACAGATGTTTGAGATATTTTGACAATAGGCCACATTTTTTTCTAATCATGTTTAATTTAATCCACTGTGCCAGTGCAGCTAAATTTCAGATCTGAAAAAGTTGCAGACTGTTTTAGACAAGAGAGGAGGTTAAGTCCACACTGCAGCGTCCAACAAACAGGAGGAAACTGGAGGACGGCCTGATTAACTGACGCAGACCCATCAGCACTAGAAGCAGCCCCCGGTCTGTTCACCTTTGTTTGATTTATCAGTTCCTGCCTCCCTTCCCTCTCCCTCCCTGCCCCCAACAGACCCAAAGGTGAGGGTGAGGACACAGGAGCTGTTGCAAGAGCGAGTGATGCAGCACAGGTGATGTTTTTTATGCATGTGGCTGCAGCACAAAGCAGCCTCTTCCGTGTGTAACATTCACTGAATTGTTCAGAAAATAATATTTGGTATTATACTGTAATACATGACTGAGCAGTGCCTTAAAAAAAAAAAAAAAAAACAATATAAGAGATTACAAGTAAATTAGGAGCCGTTCAAAATCTGTTTTCTTACATTATGGAACCTTTGTTGTGAATGAAGCATGCATGTATTCACTGTAACCCCCCAGTCCAGTGGATCAGAGCCAGAGCAGCTCTAAAGCCTGGATAATCTATTTCTGATCATTAACATCACCCACAGAGACTTGACCTGCTCCATCCATCACCGACCCGCTCCCCACCATCTGACCTTCCTCCACTCAACTTTGTTTTCACCTTTTACCCCACAGAAACAGGGTGAGAAATTCAACCTATAACCCCCAAATAGTGCAGAATGAGGTTGCAAAATGATCAATTTCACATTTTTTCCCCCCAATGCAAGAACCACATCAGTGACGAGGGAACGGATAACAAACAAAAACATACGCGCCACACTTGTTTAAGAAGCCGACGCTGCGCTGCAAGAGCACAGAAGCGCCGCCTTTAGTTGCGCATCTTACCTGCGGCAAATTCTGGTGCTGCTTAATCATATGGCTGAGTTGCAAAACAAACCCGTGTCTCCTTCGTTCTTTCTCTCTTCTCCTCTCTGTCTGACTGGCGGAAGCAGCGCAAGGCGAGAGAGATGATGCGGAGAGGAGGAGGTGGAGAAGGAGGAGGAGCGGTGCTGATGTTGCGGTCGACACCTGGCGCAGAGTCCCGGGCTTCTTCCAACGCGCACAGCGCCATCTGCTGGATCATGCGAATAGGTCCAAGGAGTCTATAGAAACAATTTCAGAGGTAAAACACGACAAAAATATTAGCAAAAGGAGTGAAATTAGAAAAATAGATATGACATAGTGGATTTATTGAAGTCAGAAGAGGGATACTGTTGTGGAGTTTGCCTGGTTTGGTTGGTCTCCAGATTTTTCTCAATCAGAAGTAATTATTTTGACACCAACCAAGCTGTCAACGTGACTTTTTTTCCCAATATACAAATTCTTTATTTTATATCATTTACAGATTCATGTTTGTCACATTCAATTACAGGCTGTACATTGATTAAAAATGGCAAATATTCTACAGTGAATAAACATATACATTTTTAAATTGCATAGATTGCAGCCACCTGGACACAAAATGATCTTTTCTAGCTGTGGAAAATATTCAGCACACTTTAATAACAGTCTTACTCAACAATCACAAACACCTTTAGTGATGTAGACTCTGTGATCGCTGGACTTAATTTCATGAAGCATCAAAACACTTATGATAGTCTAGGCGTAAAGCGGTTGAATAAAAGCTTTTTGGAGGATGGGGGGATTCAGAGGGAACAGAAGAACGTCAGCTGAAACTACTCTCCAGTGCTGCTCAATCGTAGTTGGAGACAACTTTGAGGACAAAAAGATGAAGAAAGCTGTGGCTAATTAAAGAGGCATATTGTTTTCTCTTTTCCCCACCTGCGTGATGTCATTTTATCAGAGGGGTTTATTCCTTTACTGCTGTCATTACAGCCTCATTTTCTCTCTCTGAAATACAATTTACAGGAAGAAAAATAATAAATGCACTAAATGAAGACGTGGGGGAAATGTCATATCTCTATGTTTGGATTCTGTAAAGTCAACTCGACCAGGTTTAAAAAGCAGAAGACATTAAAACACTAAGATACAAAAAAACAAATTGTAAACATTTAAAGAAAATGCCTAAAGGTACAATGGACATACAAGCACACAGCTGCCAGCACTGTGATGATCTCATCTATAGGTAATTACTGCTGTTTTTTTGCATGAATTTCACATGTGAATTTAATACATTTACACTAAAAGCGTATCTGTGGTGAATATGAAAGCTATCATTTCCTTTTGATCGCTGTGGGCTTCAGACTTGCCTTCCTCTTTGTTGACATGACCCCTCCTCTGCCTGGATTCTGGGAGGGTTGTCTCTTTGGAGCAGCAGCGTCTGCATCTGCATTTAAAGACTGACAGCTTGTGCTTATATAAACCTCCTTTTATGGAGTTTACTTGCATTAAAAGTGTACTTTTTAAAGAAACTAATTCTCATCAGGCGGCATGAATGTAATCATTTGGTCTGTAGCGAGCAACAGAGCAGCTCTAAACTGTCCCTCTTAGACATGCAGCTTCTGGCCTGGCCAGCAATTTTTGCTCTTAATCACATCTGTCAGATTTGCAGTTACGTAGACATACATTATTTTCATGAGTTTTAATTAAAAACAATCAAAAATGCATTTGTAGTTGTTTTTTTTCTGACAAAGAGAGAGAAAATGGCTAAAAACATAACCCAGAAAGTTCCTCAGAGAAAGATACAGAGAGAAGAAGAAAAAGCTTTCCCAGGATCTTTGTGTCTCCCTGACGTTACCATGTCTCCAGTATTTGCCCTCATAGACAAGCAAAGCGGAAACTACTTCATTTATGGCTCTGGAAATCCCACTGTTCTACTCTCCGGCTGACTTATTTGGTCAGCCGGAGAGTAGAACAGCAGTCACAGTAGAACAGCGGCTGACAAAAGAAGTGTGTATTTGAGGTCAATGTTAATATATCATTTCCTTTTCCAAAAGGGAGTCAAACCAGTGAGGGACTGGGAGTCTTTTCAGTTAACGGGGGCGCCAGACAGGCTGGTGGCAGGGCTATGTCACCCCACCTCCTACAAACTTCTGTCCTCATCTTCCCTGTCATCAATGGTGTAGTGCAGGAAGGCCTCCTTTTCTGGTGACATGTCCTCCGACTTATCTTTGTGGCTGAAGCCAGTCATCTCCGTCTCCGAGGAGTGAGCAGCTGCCGCCTCGGCGCTGTGGTGAACGCCATAGCCGAAGTAGATCATAAAACCTGAGTAGATGGATCGTGAATAGAGCACTACAGTTAAACAGTGGAGACAGCATTCTTTTAAACCTCTGAACATCAAATATGAAAGTATGAGGAAGGTTGGGAGAGGTCAAAACAGAATGAGTGAAGATTCAGGTGACCTATAAATATAACTGGTCAAGAAAAGGTTTTTTGAGTGAGCTAGGACAAAGATTTTAATGCTAAAACATCTAAACGCTGCTCACCAAGGGCCATCCAGATAGCAAACCGTATCCAAGTGCCTCTGTCCAGTTGCATCATGAGGTAAACGTTGGCGAACATGCTGATGACTGGAATGAAGGGTAAGAATGGTACCTGCGGGGTGGCAGACAACAGGAACTGGTGAGTGTGGCGGCAGATTTAATCCAGGTTTACCTCGAAGAGAGTGTTTCTAACCTTGAAGGAGAGTTTGGTCTTGCTTTCTGGCTGCCTCCATATGATAAAGACGAGCAGGAGACAGACCGTGAAGATGACAGTGAGAGCTACAATGTTCCACACAGCAGTGCCCCCCTGCACCGCTAATACACTAAACGCCAGGATCAGCAGTCCTGCAACAGGTCATTATTTTCAATAAGACCACTCAAGCAAAATATCGTCTTTTACCAGGTTAATCCCCTAAACATTACCGAATAAATCCCACTTATTGTAACAGAGTCTTTATGAGTGCCTACCCAGGGCCGAGGCACACATGTTAACTGTGAAACCCGAGAGTCTGGACGGCTCGGGGATGTCTGGGAACAGCAGAGTCCTAAAGCTGAATCTTTCCTCCAGACCAGGCAGCATGCTCATATTGGGGTTACTGTCGCTCAGCTCCGCCTCCTCTGGCGAGCTGGTCATCACCAGGCCTGGCCGCTCAGGCTGGTATCTGGAAGAAAAGGAGCACTGAGCTGTTTTCTCGCAGCGATTCTACCTTTGATGCGCTTATAAGGTCACTCAGAGCGTTGAAAAGTGTCCTTTCTACTGACCTGAGCACCAGGACACAGGCGGCCACTAATGTGTAGGCCAGCAGTGTCCCGATGGACATCAAGTCCACCAGATCCTTCAGGTCGAACAGGAAGGCCATGATTGCTTCACAGATGAAGAAAAGAGGGAAGAAAGGAGAAAATTATGAGGAAGACTTGATTCATTCATGGCTGCAGTATAGAATTATGCCAACAAAGATGGCTGCCTTCATGAACCCTGCTGGGTAATACTTATAGCATTACAGTTAAATACCATAAACAGGTTTATTTAAATAGGTACATTTAGTGATTAACTATGACACAAACAACATTGATTTTATGTATCTAATCTAGAAATATCTTCTCTGTAGACCTTCCTAGTGACTGTCTGTTTCCCAGACTCTCCTTGTTCTGCCTCCATCTTACCCGACATAACCCCAGCAATGACCGTGGACGTAACTGGAGATTTTCTTTCACTGATCTGTGCCAGGAAGGAGAAGAGCAGACCATCCCGGGCCATGGCAAAGATGATACGCGGCAGGGGGAACATGGAGCCCAGCAGGCTGGGAGGGAGAGTGGAACGGCAGCATTGGAGGAGCGAAGAAGGAGGGAGAAGGTCAGAAGGTAGATTAGCTTGAAGGATCAAATCTGGTTGTCGAAGACAGCAGCAGTTGTTTGGAGTGCCATAAAAATAAAAATAAAACAAACTGGATATGTTGTGAGAAGTAGTTCTGACTGAAAGAGCAACCACGGATGCCGTCGTCTGTTTGTTCTAAGTGGTTAGACATGCAGCTTTATTTAGTATTTGCAGGGAGTCAACACCACCATGACGTACGCAGAAAGAATTAAAAAGGCAAAGTGAAACATTAGAGGCAGGCCACTGTTAAACCTGAGTCCAAAAAAAAGAAGAGAAAAAATGATTGTGTGTTTGTGTGTGTGTGTGTGTGTGTGTGTGTGTGTGTGTGTGTGTGTGTGTGTGTGTGTGTGAGGCCAAAGCATTTCATACAGCTCGACGTGTTCCGGCTGCATCAGGAGCGGCCTGGGTAAAGACAGATGGTGTTATGAAACATGCGTGTTAGTGTCTCACCTGCCTGTATGCCAGAGGTGAGGGGGTTGCGGTTAGCAGGGGTTTGGTACCATCAACCCCAAAAGCAGCCCGCCGTCGGCCATAGCCCGGATCACATGAGGCATAGGGAACATGCTGTAGCGCGGAGCAGACTACCAAACGTGGAGGAAGATGGCGATATACGCCGATCAGCCATTTTTAAAACCCCTCACAGGTGCGGCTAACCCCTGCCAGGAAAATGTGCCGGGCATCTCACAGATTCCTTTCTGTGAAGGCTTGGGGAGCGTGCCAGAGGCCGAGGTCTTGACCTGAACTCCAAGAACCCACGGCACAACCGCGGATGGAAGAGAAGCCCCGCCACCCTGCCCCACAGAGCCAAATGGATTCTGCCGGCGTTAGCATTTGTTTTTATCATTTTAATGTCGTGGCTGATCGGCGTATAGCCCTCCACAATTACACCAAAAACAAAACCACCTGAAATATAGCGAACAGAAATGTCAGCTGACAAGTTCCACACACAGAGTGCAAACACATAATTTAAACTGCTGAATTAGCCTCCACAGCAACAGTTGCTCGGTGTGTATAAAGTGTGTGCAGCGATATCACTACCGTCAGGAATGCACGACTATCGCTCAGATGCATCAGCAGCTGGCAGCAGATGGTGGCCCTCATTCATTTAACAAGTCTAAAACACACACCCCTGTAGGGGGCGCAATAAGGGCCACGAGGCAAAGAGGACTCGGGAGAATTAAAAAAAAAAAAAAGTATTACAGCGCCTCAAGTTACAAGTGCTCTTGATTTTTTAAAAAATTTGAAGTGGTTTTCTATGTTCACTATAACAGCCTCTCACCCCTAAATGATAAAACGATGATCTTTTTGTACAAATTTAAAGGGGGACAGAACCAATTATCGGTCATTGGTATCATATATCAGATCAGGAAATCGTGCCTCTCTCATGGAATTTTTACGCACAGCAGTTTAGGCTTAAATTAATGTTGCATAATCCTTTCCATACACACAGATGTTGAACTATTATTAAAGAGCTTATTTTTACTTGGAGGTCTCAAGTGCCCACGAAATTAAATATACACATACAGACCTGCAAGCTCATGGAACTTATGCAATAAATGTGTGTGTGCTCAATTTCACCTGACCTAAATACCAATTGTGCATTAAAGATAACTGACCGATCGCTCACTGACCTGGTAGATAGAGCACACAGAGAGCCAACAGCCACAGCATATTTAGCCCCCTCCCAGCCCACGTATCTAAAGGCCACAGGCAAGGGGCTGTTGCTGTCCAGCATGTAGTACGGCATCATGAGGGTGAGGGCGGCGGAGACGCCGAAGTACGCCACGAAGCAGATCAGGAGCGAGGACACGATACCGATGGGGATGGCCCTCTGGGGGTTCTTTACCTCTTCGCCTGGAGGGACGCAGAGAGTGAAGAAGCACAGTTACAGGGATCAAAAACTGCAGACAAACCATCCAGTCCAACTCAAGAATGCCGAGAATCCCAAAAGACGTTAAGAAAAACAACAAACCTGTACATAGCAAACAGAGTATTTCTCTCCCTTTAGCTTCTAGGGATTATGTAACGGCGCTCCCTGTGAGAACACTTGTTCTGTTGTGAAATCAGTACGTAAGGAACTTCGTGACCGCTTCATTCATGGCATGTTTGCACATTTCAGTGCTAAGCTCAGACTGTTGGCGGTTGTTAACAAACAACACCAACCTTAATATTTAATATCACTATACACAATATGATATTAAAAGGAAAAGGACAAGTCAAGCAAACCCTGGTGCCTCAGCTTTAAACCGGGCTCATAAGATCTACGGGATCAATCATGGTCATCAGATTTATCGGACTGAATTGGCTTCTAAACTCCGAAGTTTCTATAAATGATTTCCCCAATCAAATGAGAATATCTGCAGCCCAATCCATCAGTTTAATCTGTTTTCTTGGTCTTATGTAACCATTGCTATACACTGAAACCTGGGATCCAAAGGTCTCCACAGGGGGTTCGGTTACCCCCCAAAACCAGACACTGCCCACGAGACAGTGAAGGACACCCGAGGAGTGGAACCAGGTGAGATCTCTGCCAGATGAGCTTGGCTTTCCTTCAGAACTGACCCGTCGTTGCAATGCAGTCGAATCCAACAAAAGCGTAAAAGCAGGTAGCGGCTCCCGACAGGACCCCCGTCCATCCAAACGGCATGAACCCCCCGGCTCCTATGCTCTCCCTGTTCAGCAGCACCTCTGTCAGGCTGAACAAATGAGAAACACATCAGTGTTTGGATTCATTTTTGGGGAGTTTGCTCATTGGCCATTGTCCTATCCACGACATAGTCTGCTCTTACTTGAGGCTGGAATTACTGGTGGTGTAATTGGCCTTCAGGATCTCCTCCGGGTCAATCTGCCAGTTCTTGATTGTCCCTTTGACCAGACCGGAGACGACCATGAAGAGCAAGACGAGAACGTTGATGCAGGTGAAGACCTTGTTCACCATTGCCGACTCTTTGACGCCAAATGCCAGCAGACCTGAGAGGAACAGAAGGTATGGTCTCTGTGAAGTATGAGCAAGAACATCAGGGAGGACGGAGCTGAGAGAAGCACGCACCGGTCAGAGTGATGATAATGACGACGGCGAACACATCCGGGTACTCTGCTAACACGCCTGGGGCTTTCATGGACATGTACTCTCTGCAGAAATGCTCGATGCGCTTCCCTATCAGCTCGTCGAAGGTGGCGCTCCACGCGCGCGCCACGCTTGACGTACCTGAGGCACAAAAAAGATGACATTTGGTGATGTCTTTGCTGTTTCATCAGCGCAGCTAGTGAAAAATCTGCTAATAGTTGTTTACCGATGATGTATGAGAGAATGAGGTTCCAGCCGGTGAAGAACGCCCAGATTTCCCCGACAGTTACGTAGGAGTAGAGATAAGCCGACCCCGTCTTTGGAACGCGCGCTCCGAACTCTGCATAGCACAGACCAGCCAGCACCGAGGCCAAGGCCGCGATCAGGAAACACAGCACGATAGCTGGACCTACAGGAGACACGGATTTCTTTAATAACAGCTTCTCATATAATACGGGACTTATTATCAATGTCACGTTACCTGAATTATCTCGCGCAACAGCACCGGCTAGCACGTAGACACCAGCACCCAACGTGCTGCCCACGCCCAGAGCGACAAGGTCAAAGGTGTTGAGACACCGGGACAGATGGGACTCCTCCGAGTTACAGTCCACCACTTTCACCCTCAGCAACTGTTTCCCGAATCCCAGGAGCCTCTTTAGCGCCATGGTCGAGTTTTCAGGGAGGGGAAGGGAAGGGGAAACGGCAGACTGGATGAGGAGGTTGCAGGGGAGAGGGGGGAAGGTCACACACACCCTGAAAAACAATGAGCGTTCAGAGGATCAGCACAATTATACTTGACCATGGTTTCAGCAGCCTGATGGAGGGAAAAAAAAAGTGTTTTTCACAGTTATGACACAAATCACAGTGTGCCTAATATCCATTTTCTGGTACCGCCTTGACGCTAGAACTCAGTTTTGATTGGATCTGCACTTTCCCATCACATTCTAGCTGGAAAATTCAAATCTTGATGATAGGGACTGTCAGCAGAGGTTCTCACAGTTGTGCTGCCAGTCTGCTTGGTCCCCATATGCATATGTGAGAGAAGGGTTCATACAGCTCACACTCACACACACACACAGCACTTATATTACAGGTTATATTTTAAGGAGGTGTGCTCTTGCATGACAGGCTTGTTGTAAGTAGGCCACTTTTTGCAGAGGAGTTACATAACGCATAACCCAAATCTGCAATGTCTGACCGTCAGCCAAAAGAACCCAGGGGCCTGTAGGGATAATTCACTCCACTGCTGGATACGCTGCAGACATATGTTATGTAACATAGTGCAAGTCAGTCAAGGGAAAGAAGGCAGGGCTTTGTGGCCAGCCTGTTCAACACAAAGAGAACCAGAACGCAAGACAGAAGGTCTTTCTTAAGAATCATCACGCCGACACTCCTTCACGTGGCAGAAAAATAAGTGATAAATCACAAGAGAATATAAAAAGACTTGATCGGTGATGTCACCATTTGCACAGAAATGAGCAGCCTGGATCCTCTGGGTGCAAATACAGCTGGAGGATCTTGAGAAGTGATAACATGAATCTGAGTTTGTCTTCTGTCCAGCATCTAAGGAACTTTCTGCAGCGTTGAGCTCACATGAAACATATCAGGAAGGAGAAAATATCTGGAGGCCCATCGGAAGAATAAAAAAAGGGGGGAGGAAGAGGGGAGGGGGCACAGACAAGGCAGCAATGCAAGTGGGCTGGTTCTGGTGTGCCAGAGGTCCGCCATGATGTTTATCTGATCGTGTCAGATCTCATGGAAAGTACCTCTTAAGGGTCAGTAGGGTGACATCCTCTTTTCTTTTCAGTCCAAAAAAAACATTCCAGCTCAGATGAAACTCCAACTTGCATCTTGATGAGGTATAAATATTGTAATTTCTAAGTGCTTGTGATGGCACACCACCACAGACAGCATGGACAGACCGACTTGTTTGCTTTGACAACTTCCTGCTCAAATTTAGCCCCCCCGTATTCACCACTTGTGGCCAGAACGTGGACGAACCTGCAAAATGGAACCTTGCGGCTGATGGTTGGGAGGCGGAGGCTGATTGCAACATCCCCACATACAACCAGCAGTGTTCTCAAGATATAAACACCTTCGTTTGTAGCATAAAAACAGGTTGACGGTGTAAAACGGGGTTTGAATTTGTATCGAGCCCAGCAGCTTTAACAGAAACTGGGATTACAAAACGCTGTTGGTAAAAAGCTTTGCAGAACTTCACAAACAGTCTGTATAACAGCAGGAAGCACATTTACAAGACAACTCCAACCACCAGACCCTAAAGCTCTGCTGAGCAACACACTGAATGAAAATCTTTTGTTTATCTGTAGTAAGCCTGCAAGCAGTGGTGTACATCCGGTTGTTTAAATGCTAATAATCTTACATGTCAGTCTTCCGGCTAACATTTAAAAATTATATTTAAAAAAAACCCTGTTTTATGGTGCACGCTCTTTTCATTTTATGACAGGTATAACCGGCATACAGTTAGCGGATACAGCTGATTACTGCAGCAGGCTGCGTGTTACATCCATCACTGCTGCACATTAAAGTTCATTTATGTGCAAGTTAATTAATGTGCAAGCTCTGTTCATTAAAGCTTTTCAACTACAACCGTAAAGCATTTACAAGAACACACACTTCCATGCAGACACAGGTATGCTCAAGAAGTTGACAAAATGAACTGCACGGCCCTGTCCTGACAAGAGTCACCCAAGCTAAATCAAACATTTCTGTTGGTACAAAACAGCAAATAAAGAAAAAGTCAATTGAACCTTGTACTTTCTAAACAGGCAGCGACACAAAAAATGCAAATTGTAAATTCCACTTAGAATTTCAAGTCTAGGTGACAATATGAGGATGAGAGTATGAAAACCAGTAGCTTCTAGCCTGAGTAACCTTCACCTGTTACTCACGGTGGAAACTTAGGGAGGAGGAAGGAATCAGGTGCACAAGCTGCTGGGGGAGAGTCTGACGTCAGCTTGTGAAATTCAATCTAGTGGAATCACATGGCCTGGCTATTCCAGGCAGTACACCTCAATGTGAGCATGGTCAAAATGTGGCAGCAGTTGGCAGAGGGTAAAAAGTTCTTCATATACAAGCAAAAAAAAAAAAAAAAATCACAGGAAAAATAAAACCCTCTGTGCTGCAGGAGAGGTGATGGATAACACAGGCCATGAAGGAAGAATGAACCTGTTCTGCGTGCAGACACATGTGTTCATACCTGCAGGTATGTGTGCTTTGTCTGTAATGACAAATGAAGTCAACACCAACGTCAAGAGCGCAACGCCTTTCAGTGAAAGCGGTCCTTGAAGGCAGCACGGCTTGACATTCAGGCCTCGGCAGCAGTTAACATTTGAATAGCAGTAATCTGGTGATATGGATCTCCGAGACCCAGTTTGACATGCTGCACATGTGACACCTGCTGCCAGGTGAATGCCCCTGAATTAAGCTCCAAACATTCCCATTTCTGTCAATATTGACATTGTGGCACACCTCCAGTTTAGTGATGTTGCTCTGAAATCTCAGAAAACACACAGGTTTATGTTCTGTTCTTCAAATGTACACCGATGGTGATGTGCTTGTGAAGCAAGTGAATTCAGCAATCTGTGGGGTAAACATCTGATGAAAGTGAATAAAAAGGCAGGTAGATTGTATAAAATACCCAAGATATGAACTTTAGCCAGCTATAAGAGAACCTTCTACAGCCTTTTAACCCTTTAGTCGGGAAGGATTCGCATTCGCATTACTTTGTTTGAATGCTGTTCTAACCTTGGTTAGTTCGTGTGACGACTCAAAACAGGAAGGAGAAATGCACACCTGTGTTTATTACCGTCTCATAATACTGTAATAAACCCCCTGAACCATATTGTGGAAATATAGTCGTCTATTTACCGCAACTACAAACGCTTACATTGTGAGTTACAAGTCTCACTTCTCCCAGCGAGGCCAAACAGAACCTGCACGCTTGTTTTGGGAGCTCACGCTGGTATTATTAGTCAGTCCCAGAATGGAGGGTTTTATTTCAGCAAGGCCGGAATGCTTCGGCACAAACCCTCCAATGTGCCCTGTCCGAGGCGCACTCAGCCCTGCTGACCACAAGTGACCTGCATTCAAGGAGGCTTAAATTAGAACCACAAAATCAATCAAAATGGAAAACGTCAGACCCTGATGCTGAGTTAATGCTAAAATACAGCTTTGACTATTGTTAAATCTGCCAGTCCTGCAATTATAACTGCTTTAATGGACTATTGCTGAAGAGAACTTTACAGTCCTGCATCCACTGCAGCTGTTGCCAGTTTTGCTTTTGTGCTTTTCTCGTTTATTTTATATTAAATATGATGATCATTTACAAATCCTCTGAAGGACGGAGTAGAGCTAAAGCAGTTAAAAGTAAAAGTCTAAAGTATTCATTCGTTCAAATCTTCGCATTTAAAACGTGTCACCTCAATAGTTCCCACAGTGAAGGACGGTTGCGCACGTTGGTGAGTTTTTATTTTATTTTTAAAGATATTCAATGAATTATTAATATTATTCAATATGAACGCACTCTTAAATGGTGTTAAATCTAAATCAACAAACTGATTCCGCACTGAGCTGGGACTGAGGTATAATTGTGCAAGCGTTTGTGGAATCTGTCCCAGAGACGAGCTGCAGGAAGCATCCCCGCTCACCATGGAGGAACGCACGCCTGCGTGTGTGGAAGCATGGCCGACAGCATGGGTTTTTCAAACACCCGTCCACTTTTACGCACAGATCGGTGCTTTTCCAGCTTCAACTGCGTGGCCTTAAATTATCAGCCGGATCCCAAATCTCACCAACCCCCCAACCTCAGATAGTTACAGAACTAATTGCATGTGCGCTATGAACCATAATACAACTCGAAGTGGTCTTACCTTTCGGACCCCGCAGACGCGCATGAAGCGGAGATCCAACCAAAGCGACACCCGCCTTTGATTCTGCAAAACCAGGGTGGAACAGGACACTAGATCGGCGTGTGGTGGGCAGCAGAGTCGGTTCATGCGGTGGTTTTCCAGCTGGCCTTTAACGTTTTCCGATGGAGGAGGGGATACATGCAAACAAGTAGCCTCCCCCGGCCCGCCCCCGCTGAGGTCACGAAAGTACCACCAGGGGGCAGCGAGCTGGAGTCAAGGGTACTTCGGGAAGCTACAACACAGTTCCTTCCAAAACAGCAAAGAAACAAATGATAAAATACATACATTCTCTTCTATATCCATGGAGAAATACCGGAGAGATATCATTGAAATGATTTTTATTTCTCAGGCAAAATTCTAAAAGCTTTTACAAATGCGAGTTTTTTTGTTTTTTTTTTGGCACCAATGACAAACAACAGTATGCAAGAGAACTAAAGGTGGTTAGACTGGTTAGTTTTGGGAAATCCAGGCTGACAGTGCTGCAGATGTGGTCTTCAAGCAGATGCAGGATCCAAAGTCGAAGGTGGTGTGCTTTAATAAATTATGCTTTTAAAGTCTCATGAAGAGTTGCTGATGATACACGGCTGTGATTCAGCATTGGTCTTGTTTTAAGAGGTGCATGAAAACACTTTACTATACAATATTCACAAAATGTACACCGTTTTCTGCCACCTTTCCAGTCAAATGAGGAAAAAAGAAAAAACAAACCAAGTGTTCTTTAACTATGCCTGTAATCCGGGAATCCATCTCTGATCTTGGTGGCTCACAAAAGCTCTCCTCTATGTCTCCAGAAGCTGCTTGATATCCTTAATGCCTTGCTCAGCTGCCACGCTGATGATGTGATCCAGCGCTTTCATGTGGACCAGCATCTTCACAGCCTCTCTGATCAGGTCCCTGATGGCAGGTAGAGATCATGAGAACAAACGCCCAGAGCTGTGATGGCCTGTGCATGCATTCGCGTGTTTTCATTACTTGGTGGCGCGTCGCTCCATGTCGGAGGTGCCCAAACTGCTGCGGTGTAATGAGTTGGCCAGATGGGCGAGGTAGCGACACAACGGCTCCAACTGCGGCAGCGTCTGCTGGCCTTTCAGTCCGGAGAACCACAGCGCTGGCAGACACTCCACCACCTGGAAAAGGTGCGAGAAGCCATGGTTACCTACCGCAGCCCCCGCCCTCCCCTCGCAACATCTCAGGCCACTACTGTAAACGTGTTAGCACGCACATCTGCGGTGTGTTTCCCACCTTTTGGCACTTTTGGACGTTGTCTTCCCCAGTGTCTGTGGTCTGGAGCGCTGAGAGGATGTATCTGTTCAGAGTGCTGTCCAGAGCCAGGTCCTTTAGGCAGGATACGGATAAGATGCCATCCCACATCAAGATGTTGCCCAGCAACTAAAAACAAAGGAAACATCAGGACTGTGGCTGCATGGATGAAGGTCAAAACCAGGTAAATGATCACTATCCCCAGCAGCGTCTGCACACACCTTCACACAGGACCAGAACTGCCTCTGGTAGAAAAGGTAGGGGCTGCCATTCTTGTTATCCAATACACTGAGCAAAACAGACATCCAGACATAATTATCAGACATTTCTCTTTACACCAAGACTGACTTTCACATTAACCATGAAACCTTTTAGGATAGAGTGGAAGGAAGATATCTTCATCCAGAGTTCGTCTGGTCCTCAGCACGATCGTTTTTAAAAGCTCCTGAGTTAAAAAAAAAAAAAAGGGGATATCAGATTGATTAAAAGAGATAAGTAGATGTTTATTCAGTAAGCACAAGCAGGCGGTACCTGTGTGTATTTGTTGTCCCCGTGCAGCACGGTGGGGTAACCTTTCCTCAGTCTGTGAAGGAATTCAACCAGACGGGCTGTCTGACTCCTCGATAGTGGGTCCCATACCTGCTCGGCCAGCACTGGCAAAAGCATAAAGTGTGTCCGTTTTGCAAACCACTTTCGGTTTTCAAGGTTTGGCTGATTATTTCCTACCTGCCAGCTTGGAGAGGATGACCTTTTCCACTATGGAAGGCAACAGGCCGTTGTCTCCGTCGCCTTTCTGCAAAGCAGCCTGCTCATCAAACCCATAGAAAAGCAGCGACTCAAACCACAGCATGTACTCAAAATTGTCGCACTCCTCCTGGATAGAGGAAAGAAGATGATTACAGTTGATCAGTCTCGCTGGCCTCCTGAAACATGTCCACTTCGTGTCTCACCTCCAGAGGGTTCCATGTAATAAGCTGCAGACGGACTAAAGGGTTAAAGAGTTTGGGCAGACAGAGGCCGATGTAAGCTTCTCTGTAGCACTCGGCATAGTCTCTCCTCCAGACTTCAAAGTGGCATTTAATATAGTCGAGGGAGTGAAAGTCCTCTATTACGTCCTCAAACACTTTCTTGGACTCGTTGACGATGCGATCTGGATTGGACAGAAGTCACGAGTTAGAAGCTCTGATCTGTGCAGACTGTCGTTAATGCCCTTCACGATTCTCAGTGCTGTGGTTGCCCATGACGACACCTCTCTCTAGGTTGAAGCTGGTGATATCAGTGGAGGTTTCCTCATCATCAGACGAAAAGCCTTCATTGTGCTCAGCTCGTTTGCCGTTCTGCTCTCTCGCTTGTCGCCTCCGGGTGCTGAAACCAACCACAAACGCAAAAGTAGATATTTACAATCAACACTTGTGCGCACTCAACGTCGATGGTGCAAGAAAAACCCACAATCTGCTAATAATGATACTAGCAAAATTGGGGAATCATCGCACATATGGATTCAGGTCAAAAACAGTAGTGAGCAACATACCGCCGAGCTTCTCTTTCTGCTATCCTCCTCTGACGCCTCTGCTCTTGGTACGCTGCACGATCGCGGCCGAATGTGTCTAGACTAGGAGCCATGACAGCTTTATCTGTAAGAGAAAAAGAAAATGTTACAACTAATAAAGACCTGAAGCGATGCAACGTATTCTCATTATCGTAGTCAATGTTAAGAAGAAATTTTATCAGAAAATCCTTAAAATTAATGCAGGCAAGACAAGCAACTCAATAGGATAAGAACTTTATTTGAACAGGATGTACAGCAGCACAGTAAAAACTATTTGAATTATTGTGAAACTGTTGGTTTTCTAGCCACTTACCTTCCTGGAACTCCTACTGAAGACATGTCACTAACAGTTTATCTTTACTTAGTGACTCATCGTCAGAACTGACCTACAAGCACCCAGCTGATCATGAAACCTGACCTTTTAAGGGTAGAATAAGCAGCTTCTCCAATTAAACTTTGCCCATGCTCATACAAGCTCATTCACACAATTACACGCCTCAATTAACCTTAACCAACACTCACTGCGAGGACAACCGAACCGCACACAAACACACTCAAATAACAAGGTCTGTTCAAATAAATCTTAAAAACCTTCAAGATGGACTGACTTGAAAGGCTTGCAAACTCCGACGATTCATCTTTAATATCATCCTGTCTTCTCTGGACAAGTCGTGAGGCCCGTTGCCTTATTAACTGGTGCATGGCAGCCTCCAGCTCCAGGACAGCAGGCACCTGAAAGATATGATACTTTCTGTGACCTCTGGCCTGAACAAAATTGGAACTCCCGAGTCACACGGATGTCTCGGTGGAGGGACAAGGAGCATGATGGACAGAGCATCTCTGGAACTTTTTTCTGTGAGCCAAACTAAATAAAAAAAAAAAAAACCCCAAACAAAACAAAAATAAAACCCTTAACCTGATAGTTAAGCTGTGTTAAAAAGGTCACAAAGACGATGCCTGTTTGTGTGGTTAAAAAAAGGAGGCAGCTGGCGAGCCAATCCTCATGCTCCTCTGCTGCTGCAGAATCAAGATTAATCTTCACACATGCATTTCAAAAACAAGCAAAATAACCACATTTTGTCCATTCTA
Organism: Arothron firmamentum; assembly: GCA_016586285.1. Classification (NCBI taxonomy): domain Eukaryota; kingdom Metazoa; phylum Chordata; class Actinopteri; order Tetraodontiformes; family Tetraodontidae; genus Arothron; species Arothron firmamentum. The sequence continues at coordinate 31,213 of BJFM01002094.1, read as the reverse complement.
GACTCATTCTGCTCATTTCAGACTGAACATGCACACATCAGCTATGTTGTCACTACTCATCTGTTCAGCAGCTCCAGCTAGTTTTGTGCCTAACAGCCTTTTTTTTTTTAACCAAAAATTATAGAAATCGTCCAACAGCTGGAAAACCCACAAGACATGCTAACTTTTAACAGTTATTAATATCAGAAATCACAGACATAGTACAGCTAATCAGATAAGACAATTTCTCCCTTACCTTTTCACTGAAACACTCAAGCAAGTCTCCAACATACCCTCGCATCTCTTGCAAGAATTTATATTGATCTGCTTTGTCAGTGGACGAGCCCTCTAGCTGCTGTATGGTGCTCTCAGAGGCGGCTAAGTCTTCTCCGATCTGTTTGTAGTGCTTGGTGTTGGCGTTGTGGCCTGCATACATGTGCGCCAGCCTACAAATACACGTGAAACAAGAAAAAGGCACAGAGGACACCTAAGACGGAGCTTACAGAAGAACTCCTCGTCTAAACTGGGTGGTAACATTGCACCTATTAAATATAGAAGGACTATAAAACTGAAACACAGAGGACTTAAATCCTGGTCAATTTGCCCCGCCAGTCCTTAAACGCATGGGCAGCTCTCTTCAGGAGCACAGAAATGGCAGCACCTGAGCTCAAGAGTCATATCAGATGTTGTCCCAGGACTTTATGGAACCTACCTATCCTGCAGGCGTTTCTTTACTAGATCAATGGATACTGGGCTTAGATCACTAATAGCAGCCCCGTAGTGAATGGAGCCATTATCTGTTTGGACAGCTGGTTTGGCAGCTTGTGTGTTCACAGAGCTGAAGGTCAGCGGCATGCTGTAGGAAGTGCCGTAGGGTTGACTCTCGTAACTGTTCTGATAGTACACCATGTTGTCTTCGGGCTGGCTGCTCTGGACCTAATTAGAGAGAACAAAATTATTGATTCACGATCAACACAACGTCGGGGAAAAAAAAAAAGAAAAGAAAAAAAAAGTACAATTCAAACCGCTGTTTACCTGGGGTATGCTGATTCCTTTCCGGATCTGCTCCTGCTCCCAACGGCTCACCTCCTCGTCTTGACCTGTATCCAGTGCCTCATCATCACTGCCTTCAATTCCTGCACACGGGAGAGCAGCATGTTGACGTACCAGGGAAGCCCCTTTTTTGCCACTACTACTGGTTGCCAAAGCAGATTGTTTGGACGTGCACCCAATGCGCTCATAAAATAGCAGCAAACGGAGTTAAACATTACAATAATCAGACATTTTATTGTTCACATATCCCACAGCAACATTAAAATAACTCAAAATAGGATCGAAGATCAAAAATCCGACAATAACTCATAACACCGTAAAAAAAACAAAAACAAACCAAACGCTCAAAACAGGGCATGGTCGAAAACTGTATGTTTCCCCAAAATGACCTGGTACTGGGGTTATCTAGATTAAATAGCCTACCCGACACAGCCCCCTAGTGGTTTGGAGCATGAAACATCAAAAACAAGGAAAACATAAATACGGAGAGGGTGTTTTTTTTTACTACCATACCTATTTCTTCAGCTATCTTTTGCCTCTGGGTTTTGTTCTTGACTCCACTAAAGCGAATCCTCTTTTCATCCTCATCGTCGCTGGCATCCTGGTCTTCTTCCACCAGGTTTTTGTTGGCTGCCTCTGTCTCTACCAGGGGAGCATCACCACCCAGCTCTCTTGCCAGCTGGCGGCGCTTTCTAGCAGCGTGGATGAAAGCAGCATCAGGGATCTCCCCTGAAGAGGGACGGAAATAGTTCAGGGGAGGAAGACGTGTTTTGAGGTAATACAAGCAGTTTCAGTACTCTCTAGGGCAGTGTTTGTCAACCAGTGTGCCACAGTGCACACGTGTGCAGTGAGAGATCGTCAGGTGTGCCGTGGGAAATTATTCAATTTCACCCAACTCGTCTAAAAAACATTTTTTTAAACTAATTAATTATCGTCTGCAAATAATATGCCATTGTCCAGTGTCTGTGCTGATCATAAAATACTTTTTTTCTTTGTGTTAATTTGATTCCTATTCAAGACACTTTGATAAGAATGACTGTATTGTTAATTTAGACTACAGGGTTAATTTTTTTTAACATGAACAGAATACCTGGTCGCAGGCTGCTGAGTGAGGAAAGTGTGTTGAAAGTTGCCACACTTCTGCTCCTGCTGATTTGACTCTGTGTCTGGCCACTTTGGTTCCTTGCATCCTCTTCCTGCTCATCAGCACTGTCCACCTCCATTTCTTCCTCTCCATGGTCACTTCCTACTTTTCCGGAAGGTTCATCTTTTACAGAAACTGCTGACTGCGCTTGACAATCTATGAAAATGAAAAAAAATTCAAAATATTTCTGATTCACTGTTAATATATTCTCACTGAAAATTAGCGTTTAAAATTCCAGCAATTCAATGCATATTTTCTATATGCATTGTATTAATATTGTTAGAGCTGTACAATCAGACGGGCTGTTAATTGTAAAGTGTCTAACAGCAGTGATGCAGGATTATGCATCCAAATAACAGCAGACGCACCTGATTTGCTTTCCTGTTTGACACACCCGGACTTCTCCAGGTCTTCCTTGTATTCTCTCTTCAGCTGCTTGACGATCTTCTTGCTGTGATTGGACTTCTTTACTCTGAACACCTCGGAGCCCTCTGCGTACGCGGGGGGCATGCGAGACAGAAAATTCAGACTCACGCCAAACGTGCACAAAATCGAGGTTAGGTTTACGATCGCATGAATGATAACTTATCAAATTATGTTACCCTTCAGGCAAAACGGAAACAACAGCGAATTAACCATTGATTTTGATGCTAAAAGCAGCATGTTCAACACGTTTTTCCAACTCGACAGCGTTAACTAGCTAGCTACTTTAGCAGTGAGAGAAAACTTACCTTCATCATCATCGAAACTCAGCAAACTGGCCTTCGTGGGTCCAGGCACTGTACCGGCATCCTTGACTTTTTTTTCTTTCTTCACAGCCCTTATATTGTATGCCTGAATTCCGTTGCTGTGGTGGTTATCGGTAGCCCCGACTAATCCGGTAACGCTGTTACTGGACGTCTCAATAAACGGGATTTCATCCACAACAGGCCCAAACAATGTCGATGCCAGTGGCGGCTGCCGCGTCTCATCCTGCTCTTCCTCGTCAGACTCATTCCTCCGTCTGATATTGGCTCGTTTTGCCTTTTTAAACATTGTATTTTCCTCTACGCACTACAAACGCCCATTCTCTTACATGATACGCATTAAAAGAGTGTTTGGCGCCGAAGACGAATACCCACACTCTCCGAAGCAGCCATTTTCTGTCAGGTACTTCTTCTTCGTTGTTTTTTGGTAGAATTTGACGTTTCTTCCTCGTTGCCAAAGGAGAAGACTAGCACATTCCTCACCGATTCATGACTGCCCCTAAGTGGTTAATGGTGCTAATAGCATTGCGTTTTTGGTCACCGGTTACCTGTATTTTTGTATGCACAAGTCCGTCTTTCTTCTATAAATGTACAACTACATAAAAAAAAATAAATAATAAAAATACAGGTATGTTAGCAAAACTGTTTTTTGCAATGTCAGATTGCAAAACACTGGTCC